>VZUI01009539.1:0-23365 GCA_013401135.1 Cettia cetti
CGGTCCCGGCCCCGCCCCGCCCCCGCGCCGCGCCCCGCAGCCGGGAGGTGCCGCCGGGCACCGGGGGCTGCCGCTGGCCCTGCGGAGCTCCGAAGAGCCTGCCCGGGGCGATCAGGCCCGCCGCCGTGCCCGGCCCCTGGGCGCAGCTTCCCGTGACCAGCGAGGGTTTCTCCTGGTGCTGTAGCTGGGAGAGCCCCTCCGCAACCACCGCAAGGTGCTCAAGTGCCTCTCCGCTACCCTGGGCTTGGGAGACAGCCTACCCGGGTCGACGTGCGCCACTCACCATCACCGTTCCCGCTGCAGGCGGGCCCCCGACTCTGTGCCCGGAGGCACATGGCGAAAGTGGGTGCGTGGTTCTCCTTAACGAGGTCGACCTGACAGCGTGAGGATTTTGCCTTCACTTGCAGACGGAGTAACAGAGGCCTTGCATTAGCTCAGAGAGCTTCTGAGGAGACAGGCGCACTGTGCCATATCCTCAGTGTGACCACCAGGTATCGCTCATCCTGAGCACTGCACGCACCCCCGCCATACGTTTTTTAATGTGCCAGCCTCACCTGGCAGCCTCTGGCAGTCCCTGGCAGATGGAGATACTGGCCCAAAGCTGCAGACCCTTTACTGATGGCATATGGCTTTAGAAAGCTTCTCACAGAGCTCACACTGAGACTTTAGGGTCAGCTGGTACCTTGGCAGCACTACAAACCTCCTCAGTGCCCTGAATGAGGAACTTGCTAAGTGGACAGCAGCCCCCAAGATGAAATAACAGAGGAGGTTTCTTTGGCCAGGTCACCCCCTCAGCTAACACCACTTTGGTCCTGTCTGATTGGTCAAAGTCTGAGACAGCTATCTGATCTACATACCTTAGTCCCATCACTCACTGGGTAGCAGAGACAGCTCTGGGCTGAGCTAGCAACTGTGACAAGACTGTGAGACTCCTTCACAAATGAGATGCTGCAGATCAGTGTAAGGGACCAACCAGAAAAACTGCCCAAATGATAACTTGGATGCTGTTACCAATTATTAACTCCTCAAGGCAAAGTAGTGTTTATCATTAAGCTATGTATCAACCTCAGCAAACGTAGGCAAAGACAGAAGGGGTAGAGGCCTCACGAACCCTTCCAAAATATGTCTGAACTAAAGCAGTAACAGTCAACATAGCAGGGATTGAAATCACTGGAACAGTAAGAACTGCTGACAGTGCCGAGAGAGAGAGGCAGGAAGTGTGTCCTTAGCTGAAAGGTAATTGCATCAAGGGGAGATCACAACCAACACAGTGACCACTTCCTCACTACAGACACCAACTCCAGTAAAAGAGGAGACTCCACATGTGGCATCATTAGCATGCCTGTCAGGACACCTCAAGTCCTTTTGGAGAAGGAAAAATATGCCTGTGAAAAGACCAGATCCACTGAATTCTTCAAGGGTGTTGAGCGGAATTTCAGAACCAACCAGCAACCCCTCAGAGTGATCTTCATCCTTTGCTACCAGGTGCCAGCCCAGGATATCCCAGGAGACCGAGGCACTTCAGCAGACACACTAAAACACACTAAGAACCATTGTCTATGGATGGAGCACAGGACAGAATTTTTGTGGACACGAATTGTGGATGCTAGTGCAGCAGCTGTCCTGGGCCTGCCTTGCCTACAGGAATTGAGATGACTTCTGGTACCCCTCAGGATCCTCACAGTGTGTGTTCACATGTTCCCTATGGAAAAGTAAGACAGGTCAGGTATTGATGCACAGATGATTTCCAATGCTTCCTTTAACACATGTTGCACTCCAGCCCTGATTAAGCTGTAGATTACATTCAGGTCTGACAGGGAGATAAAGATGTCTTTGTTTAGGGTTACTGGGGGAAAGATTTCTTCTACCTACAGCCCTGTCCATGGTAGGCATCTGGCTGTGCTACTCATGTGCAAGTGCCATTCCTGAGAGCTGTTTTAGGTGCTGACAAAGTGAATGGTTTTGTTTCCCAGTCCACTTTGCAGTCTTAAACTGGCTGGGATTGGGGTGTCCTTGCTGACTGGAATGAATACTACTCTCTGTCTTCTTCCCTGAAATACCTCAACTGGTCATCCAGCAGCAAGAGCCTGGCTGAACAGCCGCTGCTGACAGCCTGTGTCCACAGAAGTGGCTTGTGGGAAAGAGCACTCCCACACAACACTTCTGCTGTCTAAAGGGCCTCCAGTAGCCAACATGTTAGTGCTTTCTGTTGAGATCCAGCAGCAGAAGTTGGAGCAGCGTGTTCTGTAACTCTCTCTCATCCCACACCATCAGGTGCCAGAAATCAGGCCAACAGGCAGGCCGGTGTCCCAGCCATCTCTTTCTGGCCCATGCAAAATAGTGAGGAGTGGAAAGCTACCACTCCAGCAGAGTTGGTTATGAAGGGGAGCCTGACAGCAGTGCAACAGAACACCACCACTGTTAGCCAGAAACCATGTGCAGCATCTCAACCTGTGGGAAGCCACTGGAAGAGCAGAGCTGGCATCTGTTTTGGCTGATCTGCATTGCAGGAGCTACATCAGCATGGCCATATTCATGGTGTCTGTGCAGCAACAATGAAGCACTTCACCCAGCTGGGCAATCCCTGGGAGCAGGGTCCTGACTGGCATGGAGTGTTTGCAGAAGTGGATGAAAGGAAACAGAAGGTAACCAGCTTTGTGCACAGTGATAATGCCTTTCAGCCCTAGGAAAGGCATAACTGGTTTGCAGACATGATACCTTCAGGTATATTTAATTCAAGGCTAAGTTATACCAGCATACAGCCCAGTACATCTGCACCGAAGGGGAGGCACTGCAGCAAGCACTAAATTCTGCTTTATCTCTGCCTGCAGAGGACAAAGGGCCTGACATGTCTCTGGTAGCTCTGGATAGAGACACATGAAGGAAACTGCTAATTAGTTATGACCAATTAGCTTAATCTTTAACAAAAACTTCACTGGTTCCCATTTTTCCTACTGTAATTATCTCCAGCCCCACACAGTTCAGTATCACTAACTGCCACATGTATGGGAGTGGGTGTCATGGAGGACACAACACCCACCAGCTTTGGAACTGATTTAAGGCACCATTGCAATGGTAGTGTCAAAACTGGAAGCCTTTTCAGAGTTTGTGGCATTGGCATTTCCCATCAATGTGCATGAGCTTTTATGATGTTGAAAAATGTTATTGGAAGATGCAGCAAAAAAACATCAATTGGTTTTAATTTTGCTTTGGAACTTTTCCTCCCTGCAAAATGCTGCCCATAGACAATACTTTTCTACTAACAAAATGACATTGTAAAAGAAAAAAACAATAGGCATTATTTTCAGCATGGAATTGTGATGTTGGGCTGAGTACTTTTTTTTCCCCCAAATGATAAGGACAATAGAACAGAACAAAATTTTACTCTTATCAAATAAAGAGAACAATGTAGTTTTGGAAAAGTATACAAAACAAGTCATGCAAAACATGACTTGTTTTGCAGGATGCCAGCTTAGCTTTGCAAGGCTGACAAAGCAGAAGTTATGCAAAGCAGCGATATTGGACTTACTCAGAATCGGGGTTGAGGAACAGCCACCTAAAAAGGACCCTGGACATTGAAGACAAATCCCAAAGAAACACATAAGGACTTCCAATAACGGTTCAACTATGTAAAATGAACTAATGCACGTACATCAAGTAAGCACGGATAGCCAACAAGTATGTCATCAATATGTATGATAAAAACTAAGTTTTGAGCATTTACCCAATACTCTACTCATTTAGAGGAAGGATTCTCCAAGTGGCCAGCACGCTGCAATAAAGAATGCTGCTTTCTCATACTCAAAAACATGTTAGAAAGTTTTTATCTGGCTAATTTTGGTATTACAAGAGGGCTTGAAATTTAGTTTTACTTACCCTAGGTATTGCTCCAAGTCTGCAAGCTTCCAACAGCTTGACCCCAGAGTGTGCCAGAGGTTCTGTGCGGTGAAAATTAAGCTCAAAACCAGAGGAGATACTGATCCAACAGCTGGAGTCTCAAAGGCAGACTTTGCACTTCACAGAAGTTGTCATTTAATAACAAGGAGAAATAGGGACTTCGTCTCAAAGGTAGTGGACCATGTGACCAAAGCAAACATCTGGCTGCAGCAGAGCAGGGGACCTTTCACCCCAAATGTGTCCCGATTAGGGATACCTTCTCTTCCACTGACTAACCTGGTGTGCTGTTTTCCCCTCTGGAGAGCTCCTGAGGTTGAACAGAAAGCACAGAGATAATCTCATGATTTAGCATCTCTGTGCAGGCCACAGCCTCTCACTGAGCTCTAGGAAAGAGGTTAAATGATCTCAGATGGTATTATATCAGCTCCAGCATTGTGGCTTGGTCATGGGAAAGTGGTTTGTCTTCTTGCACTGGGCATGCCCCTAGATCAAACAGAGCTAATGTTTCGTTAAGGAGCTCTTAGCACCAGGAGATGGCTGGAGAAGTCTCAGCATTTTCACAGGCCACAAGTAAGCTCTTAAGTGGGATGACAGCAAGCCCCAGGCCTTGTGTCTGTGATGGTGGCAGGAGGTTGCCCAGCCTGCAGACTGGAAGAGAAACTCAGAACTGTGGTACAGCTCCTGCTACAGGGTGTTGCTATCCACCCACGGAAAATGCCTTGTGTCTTAGCTCTCACCTTCACCCTGGATGAGAAGCTCAAGCTTAGACTAAACATTAACCCAGAAACAACCCTCCCAGTAGTGCCTCTTACCACAGCAGCATGCCAGAACACAGGCTTAGCCACAGCATATGAACGTACAGATCCTAGCAGCCCAACACTACCCAGGCCAAAAAAGGGGTAAAGGGAAGCTTCAAAGCCTCATGTTGGCAGCTCAGGGGCTTACTGAGCCAGCAGTGGCTTTGTGTTTGGCATCACTCCACCAATTTATCCCCTCAAACCCTATGAACTTCTGGTGGCCACAAGATCCTGCAACAAATTGATCTACAAGTTAATGGCACATCATAAGGAGAAGGGTGGGTGTGGAAAACAAACCCATCATTTTTAGGGTTGGAGCTGGTATCCAAGGTTTAGGTTAATGCAGAGACAGAAAGCTTAATTTCACAAGTAATGTTATGCATACAGCAAAGCTCAGCGAAGACTGGCTCTGGGTAGAAAGCACACACAGAAGGAGCTGCTGGGCGGCATAACCAGGTCAAATTGTTTCCCAGCCACAACAGTTGGCAGTGGCAGCACAAATCACTCTTGAGCACTTCAGGCAGCAGTAACTAAGAGGTTCAAAACATCCATGGCACTGTCTGATAGTCACTGCAGGTCTTGCAGGGGCCTGAGGGATTTGCATCTGGCCCAACTGCCATTTTGTGACCTGAATTCAGCACTTTCAGTACCACTGAAGTTTGTGAAGCAGAAGGAAAGTAGATGAGGGCCCATGAGGACATGTGAGCTTGGCTCCAAGGTGCAGGTCTGTATAGGCCTCACAGATATTCCTGCATCCACTACAGTTTAATAAAGAATGACTACATGTGATTGGTTATCAATGGCCAGAGGAAATGGTCCTCAGCAAATACACGTGGACCAAAACCAAGAGCTGACAAAGACGCAAAAGAAAAGAAACTTCTAATGATCCTCACCTGTCCTTCCCTTCCAATTCAAGCAAAAATTATTTTCAGAATTCCCCATCAGGGTCAATACCTTGATTCTTATGTCTACTTCAAAAGAGTTTATGTATCACATAGACCAATGTTTATTATACACTGTAGACATATGTCAGGCTGTGGTTTAGTCTAATAATACATGTTTCAAATGCCTTTATTAATAAACATAAGGGCAAGTCAGGAGGAAAGATTTTTAAGCTTTTGAAGAAACCTCTAGGAAATAAAATTGTAAGTACACTTCTAATTTTCATGGTCTTGATTTATAAGATAATACCTGTTATAACAGCAAAACTCTGTGTGCACCCATGAACATAAGAGTATAAATAAATTAGATTAGCAATATCATCTGTGAAAAAAACCCTTCTGCCTTTTAGACTTCCCTATCTAGGTGGCATAGTTTGAAAATTAGTTAATTTTTCTAAGATATTGTAGTAGGCTTCCAGTAACATTTTCTTCATATCCCACACTTTCAATGTGTGCAGCTCTCAGTGACATTCAGAGGATCTATCCACTCTTCCCAAAAATTCACTTCCATTTTGATTACTTCTCTGCAGTGTGGTTGGTCTCCACAGGTCTCTCCCATCTCAGTCTTCTGTAATTCATTCAAACTGGCTGAGTTGCCCAGTGAAGGAGACCATATATCTCAGGTGAAAAGGCAGTGTTTCCCCTAGAGTTTGTCATCTTGGTTACAGCCCACGGGGCTGAGAACACTGTGGGCTATGAATGCCTCCCTTTCCTTCCTCTGCAAGCACTGACAAAGCTTGGGTTATGAACCACAAGATGTTTAAAGAAACCATAATCCACTTGGGTTCAAGCTCAGTGTAAAAACATAGAGCAGAGCCCCCCCTTATAGCAGGGTCTGCTGCATGCTGTCAGTGCCAGCACTGCAAGCACACCTGGAATAATGCACTGGTCACAGCAAAGTGGGACAGCAGGATCTGGCATAGTGTTAAGGAAAGGAAGTTGTATTTATCTAAATACTTGACTCATCCTGGGTCTGTGGAGGGCTGAGCTGCACAGCAGGGTATCTGACCCAGCGGATAGGCAAGCCTGGGAGGCAGACAGAAGGCTATCAGACTCCATTTCCAAAGGCAGATTGGGCATCTTCTGTGTGCTACAGCTATGGAGGCCAGCTCCTTGGTTCAGGGGACATAAATGTTTTTTTTCCTAAAGACTATCAAGTCATCTTTTGTGACCTTGTTCCCAGGGTTTTCAGGTTCACTACCAGCCATATGCCACAGATAAAACTCCTAAAGAAAAGCCCCGGTCCCTCCCATAACGAACGGGAGTCAGAGACAGGGTATCAGTGTAAAAACCCAGCATAGGAGGACTGTAATTGTGGGCAGAGAGTGAGGCTATCAGAAAATCCAGTTATCCCCAAGAAAAGTCCACATAATACTAGGCCCTGCCTGCAGGCAGGCTGTGGTTGGTTTCACACAGAGATGAGAGTTCCTCTACAGAGCAAACTCACCAGCACAGAGTGATGCCAGGGCCTCAAAGCTAAACAATGAGAAGACAAAGCTCCCAACATTTCCCAGCCAAACAGGACACACACCTTGTGCTCCCATGAAGTTCCTACAGGAACCAAACTGGAGAAGCAACTCTACTCTCCCACAATCTGTTTCCTTGTCCCAGCCTAAGTCCCATGGGATAACGTCCTCCAGCTTTCAGAACCTCCACAGACCTAACACTCACCTGGAGATAGTGTCTTGATCAGTAACAATGTTAAACACACACTTCCCTGGCAGGCTAGACACTGAAGGCACCATGCCCTCTAAGAGAAGGTTCCTTCCTGACCAATTCAGAAGCTTTAGGTAACAATGAGGGAATGTTCTTGGTTCATTATTTCTGGAGATTTTACTTGTAGATAAATATCTCATTCAAGCCTCCATCAGAAAATGCATAAAAGCACTGCTTGGTTGGGTCTTTTGCACCATGTCAGTTCCTGTCATGACACCACAACTGAGATTTCCTCTGCACCCTCAGCTGTAATCCTGAACTGCACAGGACAGGACAGGTGAAATGGGGAGAAGTATAGAAGAGGGTAAAACTCCTCTGACACCTTCCAATCCATTATAAAGTCTCACTTGGTCTTCAAATAGTTCCATAACTACAGCCTTTCTTACTGGGGCAGATGAACTCTTGTGACCACACTTCCCCGTCTGGTTCATTTCTTACTGACAGTTGCTACTGATGACCTTCTACAAGATGGGAGGGAAGTGATGACAAACTCTCTTTGTTAGCTCTCTTCTTCCTCTTCACTAACAACCTCCTTCAGGTCCTGAGGTCCCTGCTCTGCTCTCTCCTTCACATAGGCTGCCTTGATCTGTTCAAGTTCACACAGCTCTGCCTCCAGCTCTTCCCTGTGCATTGACCGACGGTTCCTCAGTAGTTTCATAGGGAAGGGGTTTAAATCATTGAAGGCAATGTTCATCAGCTTCCTACAATAGAAAGGACACCTCTGGTCAACTTATTTACTGGCTAGTAACACATGGTAACAGATACACCAAGAGCATTCTGGGGTATTAAAGAGCAGGGTCTCAGACTTCAGCGCTCTGAGCTTAGAAGTCACCAAACAGCAGTCTTAAAGGAATTCTTTCTCAAACAAACACCAACCCAAGCAGTACTTCACATACACTTATACCATCCCACCTTTTAAGGTCCCAGTGTGCAGCCATCATTTAGGAGACAATGGATCAGATGCCAATTCTGATGGCCTGTCAGGCAGGAATACACCTTATGTTGAGCTCCTCTGATCACAGAAATCTTCATCTCAGACACGTTGCCATTCAAAGTCATGGGTTGTGCTGTGCTCCCAAACACCCCAGCTACAGCTGAGAGAAACCCAGCAGTCAGTGGCACAAGTACCAGCTGCTACAAGGAGGCTGATTTTATGGCTTGCTCTGCTGTAGCATGCCTTTGCTCAAGCCAAGAAGATTTTAAGTAATGCCATGAAGGGAGAGTCAAATAGAGACAAACAGATCCATGTCTCACAGACCTATCGATAAATATGTGTCTCTCTTAATAAACTAGTCACAACTATTGTTAAGCTGACCTAACAGACAAGCAAGTACAAATACGCAATGGAAGCTTGTCCACAATTCAGAGTCCTACCTGCCGTCCGTGATCATCCTTGTGAAAAAGCGTAGGTACTGGTAGATCTCCACACTGTCACGAATTCTTAGGATTTCCTCCTCGTTGTATTTAAAAATTGCAAGAGCATAGCGGAAAATGACCTGGAGGGTTGAAGGGTATTTGAGTTTTAAGTTTTAAGGAACTGAAGGCCTAGGCCATCCTGGCATAAAAGATGGTGTCAGGCACACAACACTGCAGTACAGACTAGATCCAGGTTACTTCTGCTCTAAATAGTTTGTACTAGGGCATGCCTAAAGGAGTACAGAGCTAATCTCAAGAGAATGACCATCCGTTAGCTAATTTGCATCCCCAGAGAATACCAGGCTCTACAAAAGGACCCCACAGGGATTTCACAAGGTTCTCCAGTTCTCCCTAAGCACAGGGACAATGTGGGACTTACATTTTCAGATACTGCCTATCTTAGGCTCCCTTTATCTGTAAAACTCTCAGCTGTGTCACAGAGCAGGAGACACCACAACCTATCAGAGAGAGATTTTATAGTACAGCTACCCACTAAAAAGTACCAAGTGCACAGAATCAGGGACTAGGTCAGCCTACTAGCAGCAGAAAACAGGGGCTTGGATACCAAACAGGCAGGATAGGACAAGCGGTTCAACATCATGTATCTTTGATAGATATCTATTCCCATCATCCTGTCACTATGCCACAGAGGTGGTACAGATGGGAGGAAGGCCTAGACTGAGAGTTGCACCTTAGTTCCCTCATACAAGAAGGCATCCCACACTCGCAGGAGGATGTCGCTGACCAGGCTGTCCACAAAGGCCACCAGAAACCAGTTGAAGGTGATGAGTGAGACATCAATCTGATACTGTTCAAAATGAGCCATAAGACGAGGCAGCTTCTCGGACAGGAAGTCTTTGAAGACTCTCTGATCTACCTAAAATTGACAAAAAGAAAACAATGAAGTCAAGAGCAGTCCTGCTGTTGGAGGAGAGGAGCAGTGCAACAGGACAATGGTCCTTGCATGTCAGGGTCATCACTAGTGCTGCTTTCTGGTGAACCACACTCTACGAAGAGCAGAGCAGTGTACTTGTATGTGGGAACCAGTGCAAGGATGGAGATGAAACAAGGCCAAGATACAAGCAGAAAAACATACATTCTTCTCACTCAAAGAATCATATCCCTTTCCAATCTTAAAGTCAAGAGGGAAAATCTGACACATCTTCCTGCATTGGTCTTACCAGGATTTTCTGTGATACCTGCCCAGGTTTGAATGACTCTACATGGCCCAACAGACTGAAGGCCTTGAATACCTCTGACTTTGCAAGTGGAACCTGATCTTCTCACTTAAGCTTCTCTTTGTGATCTGATTACTTCTGTGCTTTGCTTCCAGTTGTGTGAGTCAAAACACAGAAATGCAGTAAGTCAGATCCTTGATCCAGGTTTATAAAGGTTTCATCTCAGCAGAGCTGTGCTTTCTGGAGGGTAAGTGCTAAAGAGCAGGATCATGTTTAGGGCTTCCCTCTGCCATATCATATTAATGCTCCAGCTGTGTCAGCCCACTTAGCTGTGGCACAGGGGTATAAACCATACAGGTAATATGCTTTGTCTTTAAAAAATGCAATTTTAAATTTTCAGCCAACTCACTTTATCAAGCCAACCCACAAAGCATCACTTTAGATGTTCCTCTTTACATGGGTCTTGGCTAGACTTTCAAATAACAATCATGAGGTCAGAAATTCTTCCTAAAGAAGATTTTCAGCTGACAGTGTTTTCTCACCAAATGTAGGCGAGCCTCTTCAGTCTGTCATATTTTCCCTGTCAATCTCTACTTGTTGAGTATTGAGTGCTGTCTAATAAATCCCACAGCTAACACAACCTCCTCTGAATAGACATTTTGCTATCTTCAAAGTAGTTTGACTGTTTTCCCAGTCTGTGAGTTGGCCTGCCCACCACCACACCACTGTCCCAGTAAATGTTAGTCAACAAATTCCATGGCATCATCAGTCACTCTCAGCTACTGACCCTTGAAGCCTCCTCTATTGTCGGCCCACAGATAAAACCAACCCTCTTCTCTCTGAAAGAACCACACACAACAGAGACACCAATGTCACAGTCGAGCTTACCAGACTGAGCACTGATGGGTGTGAGTGGTATGAGCACACAGTTACAATTCCATTAAACTATATGGGAGTTGGCTTATCTCTTTGTCTGCCCAGGAGGACATAATATATCTGACACAAGACACACTGAAAACCTTAAAATGCAGTGATTTTGAATCAGGTGGGTAAATTATTCGCAGCACAACACTTGACAGGCCAGAATCTTTTCTGATGTGCAGAGAGCCCCAGAGTGAGAACTAACACCATGCTTAATCATGAACTGAGGCAAATACAGTGAATGTAAAAATCTCAGCATTTTCATCCACATGTACATGGCACTCCAAAGATAGAGGGCAGCTTCAAAAATATCATCTGAAGGGCTGTGAAATGGTGCCTTTCTCATACTCAGTCTACACATACCAGAATTTGCTGCTTTGTCTCTATTAAGACTTCTTTGTAATAAGTAACTGTGCCATTAATGGACACTTTCCTTCTGACTAACCTGACTTTCATGTTATTACTCTGGAGTGGTACACCATTTCCTAAAGCTGGTGACCAATTTTGCTGCTCTGTGTGTGCTGCTTCTGCACTCTCAAGTCTCCAATACCTCTGCAATCGAAGGGATTGCAAGGTGGTATCACTATCCTGTGAGAAATCAAACACACAGCAAATTGACTACTCATTTTTAAATTTTTACTGTAAATCACTGTATGAGAGTCAAAGCAGATTTGAGGGTGCTCAGCTCACCTGTGAAGTTATTAGTGTGTCACTGTAATAATCTGCTGGCATTAGGTTTTCCACAATAAAGACTAGACACCAGAAAGCACTTTCCTCATCTTCTAGGACCAGGAGAGCAACAGCTGCCAATCTGTGATGGACAAGACATGGTGAGGGGATTCAAAACTGCAGCAGTAGTCATCAACACTGAAGAATACAAGACTTCTTTTAGCATGTCTCCAGCTCCATTGGCATCCAAAACACCAAAGATGGCAGGACAGACAGACAGAGGCAAGTGATCTATTTGTGAAGGAACCACAGGGATGTCATTTTTTTTCCCATGTGGCTCTCTCAGAACATGTGGAACTGGTGTGACAAAGCCATGTTTCCCAGCTAATGGAATGTTCTGTAGATCTGCTGAAGTTAGTCGTGTGCTGATTTGCACTACTTCAATACAGGAAAGAGATCATACAGAGGTACTCCATATTATGTGATATTGTTCACCTCTCCATACATTCTTTTACAGCCCAGACCTCCTTCAGCTCTGAGTTAGAGTCTTTTAGACAGACTAGAAAGAAGATACCTTATATTAAGGGCTCTCTGGAGGAAAGCTTCTATCGTCTTTCTGAAGATCTTCCAAAGATCATTAGGAATAAATAGCTTACACAGACCTCCCTCATGTGAAAAGGTCCAAGTAGAAATTCCCTTCTTACAGCTAATGCCTAGTGCCTTTTCTACTTGCCAGCACAATTCTAAGAAATTTAGGTTTGTCTTTCCTAAAGCCTTTGGGAAGTGAAAGAAGATTTTACATTTTCTGAATCTTATTTTCCACACAGAACAACCACAGTTTCCTCAGTCTCTCTTTGTGTCATTTGCTGCAACTCCCTCACATGTTAACACTTCCAAACATTTCCTCCAACTGTTCTCAGCAAAAAAGGAAATCACCAGGGTGTTCTTCTGCTTTACTACTTTACAGTACTACTTAAAATCTCAGCCCCAGCCTTGTGGTGTCATCCTGGGACTGCTTCACTCTTCCTCCTAAAGCTGTTCTTTCCTATTCTGTAACTATAGAGATGCCACACAAGTGCATCCTGCTGCTTGCTGGATCCCAGTAACAACACTGGATGAAAAATAAGTCACCAAATGCAGAACTCTGCAAGCAAATACCTAGAGCTAGGACAGAACTGTAGAGAGGCAAGAGCCTGAGGCTGCTTGAATCATGGCCTAGAGTATGTGTCTACACCTTTTCAATGCCTTTCATGAAGAAGGAGCATACCTGCCTCCTCACCTGTTCAATCCCTGGCAGTATCCAATGGCAGGATTGTGCCAGGAGAATGCCAATAACACCCTCCGGAGCTTGGGGACGAGCTGGGAGGTGGGAGAGGAAAAATGCTTGTTGTTGGTCAGTGTGCGGGGCAGGTCAAGCTCAATCTGCCGGCAGGCAGGGTGCTCGGTGCTCCTGCTCTGCTCCAACAGTCGCTGGTAGTGGCCAGGCTCAGGGCTGCAGTGCCGGCTGACCATCCACCTCCACACCCGCTGCCGATGCTCCACTGGAATGCCACTACGGATCAGACTCTTCAGCTCCGCAGAGGGGTTCAGCTCTCCAATGCTGTTCCATCTGTCACGGAGGGGCTTCTCCACTATTTCCTGGCTCCGCAGTTTGTTGGACTTTATCTCAAGGGCTTGGATTTTGGCCAGGAGTTTCCAGTCCTCAATTTCATAGTCAGGTACAGTCATAAACCCATACTCATCATACTCACTGGAAGGACACAAGGTAGTGTTTAGTTCAAAAGACACTGCTGGTACCTGTGTCCAGAACACTTAGTGCTTGGGGTCATGCCAGCTACTGGCATGCACACACCACCCCCTTCCCTTTCCAGGCTGCACTGAGATCTGAGAAATGCTCGTTACACCTCAACTTCACTCTGTTGTGCTGTTGCTTAATACTAAATCTGGGGTTTGCTGATGCCCTTGCTAGTGATTTTTTTAAAGCGCTCTCAAACACTTGTTCGTAGCAGTACTTTTCCTTCACTTCTCTGGCACAGCCCACCTCAGAGCCTTGAAGACAAATGAGAGCCTGCAGCACTGGCATACACACACCAACTCAAGTGTAACTTTGCTCTGAGCTGCAGATCAACCTCATCAGACCCCCTCATCAGCCCCTAAAGAAATATCAAGCTCACCCTGTGTATCTTCTCCCTACCCTGTCCCAGTGCTGTGGGAGTGGACTGGAAGAGGCTTTGGGGCATCAGGTCAAAGAACAGAGATCCACACTCCCTTCTGATGTCTCCTTGTACACAATGCAAATCTCACTTATCAGAACACACCGAGAGTACAGACAGTACAGCTTGTCAAGGGTTTGTGCACCATCTGTCCACAGGGTGGGAAACTTGTAGGATATCATCATATTCTCGGCAAAGAGACCAGGCCTGGCCTTGGAGGTCTCATCTCCAAAGCTACCTGGAGAACCTGCAAGACTGGCCAAACAGATAAAATGGGAACTGCTACAGAACAGGGGCCCTGACTGTGCAGGAAGGCATAAACAGAAATGTAGGCTCCTGCTATAAAATATTCTTAAATGTATCTTGCCTGCATGCTTCGTTTTGCAGAGAGGCTTCTACAAAGCTGTGAATATCCCCATGCTCCCAACACTTACCTTACAGGGTTCAAGTTAAAACCTTCTTCTGCTTCTTCCTTCACATCCCATTGGAGAGCTTCCTGAATGAGGCTCTTCACCAATTCAGCATGCGAGCTGGGCAGGTCAGGCACAGCCTCCTGCAGCTTTCTCAAGACTGTCAGGTATTTGCTCTCCATTTGGCAATTTCTTGCTTGCAGGCAGGCACACTGGAAGGGAAACAAGAAGGAAAGAGCTCACTCAGTGATAGTTGGTCCTGCATTGCCACTGCTCTCCACTGGACTGATCAGCATATAAAGACTTCTGAAGAGCAAAGCCCCAGAAAACACATTTAGCAGTTTTCCACAGTCACTGAAATTGCAGTCAGGAAATGAACCACCACAGTCTATGCAAGCACAAGCTGCAGTAGTTAGCATGCAACAGAAGTTGTTTATTGACTGGGAGACCTACTACATCATCACCTACTTTAACTACTGTACTGCATCAGAGGATGGCCACACCCCACCAGCTCAAATAAGGACACAGTCAAAGAGCCAGCACTGCATCTGAGCTCTCTGCAGTCTTCTTCCCTCATCCTCAGACAAGTTCTCTACACCACATTGAGCTGTATCCTGATAACAAATACCACTCCAGAGACTGAGCTATAGGTATACCATTTTCAGAATACATGGTAGCACCACAGACTAGGTGACCACATGCCCCTTAGCATCCCCAGTCCCATGGCACTGGTACACATAATTTCTCATGCACGGGAAGCCCAACTGAGATTAAACAGCAGAACAGGTACCTGCCACTACCTTAATCCTGGGCACAGAAAGCAGAAAAAATGAATGAGGATTATTAGTGCACTCCACAAGTGGGTAACTAAGGCCACACAGGTGACAAGACTCACCCAGTCTCATAGGAAGCTCAGTGAAGATTCCTGTTCAGTGGGAAGCAGAAGTTGAAACAGAAACCACAGAGAGAATTAGGTTGCATATAGAGGGGACAGAAAGGAGAATTGTTTCTTTCATACTACCACTTTAATCAGCATTTTGCCTCACACTGAGCATGCTGGGCTTGTGTGATTACTTCCTTTTTGAAGGTTATGGAAGTCTCAGGATGAGAGAGCAGTAAGTTAGGAGGAAGGCAGGGTGTCAAAGAACTAGAAAGCAAACAGATGTAAGAATGGCAATAACACTCCAGAAGCAGCTTTTTGCCCTGTCCCAGAATCCATGACTGTGCAGACATACTTGTGGTGGTGCATTCCCCCATCTAAGCCTATCAGATTTCCCCATCAGAAATGCTTGTTAGGCCTCAGTCTTGATGAACAGCACCTGGGCTAACCTCTTGTGTTTATCAGAAACACTGTCTGCTCCCAGGAATTGGTGCTAATTGGCCAAAATGAGCTTCTGTTTTTAACAAACACCATTGGAAACTTATTTTTCTTGCAAACCCAAGAGGAAAAACATTTTTGTCATCAAATTTTCAAAGAAAGTTAATGACTGCAGCCAGGATGCAAATTACTGCGACTAAAGGCAATTCTCTTGTGAGCCTATAAACAGAGGTCCTAGGTGAGACCCTTTGAGCTCTTCTGGACCACAGTGGGCTGCAACCAGCAACCTCCCTTTGACTGGGGCCTCTCAGAGCCAGAGAACTCTCAGATTTGCTGTACTTGAGGGACACTGCCAAGCAGTGATGACAGAGCCTGGGACAATACCCCCACTCCTCAAGGCTCAAACCTTTGCCTGTTGAGAAGGTGCAGACACCTGACATGAGCACGTCACTGAGGTCAAGGGAGAATTTTCACAGGTACCTCGTACGTACCCTACGTCTGTGTGAATGGGCTATAGAAAAATGTACCTGGAATCTTAGATTCTTAAGTATTTTATGTTGGTAAGTGAGTTAGGCCTGTAAGTGAGTTATAAGTTACTGTTGTCATTGCAGTAAATTCCATAGAATCTTTTGTAAATTGTTTAAATTCAGTCATTGTTTAAGTGCTGTGAAAATCTTCAGACCCAAACTATTGTTCAAGTCCAGAGCTAAGTTTTGCATGGAGTCCACACTGAACCTTGTGGCTTGATGGGAGGGCCTACTTTATTTCTTTTATGCTAAAGCTTTCCCATCCTTATTACCTTTTTCCATCCCCAGCTTCCACGTCGGTTTTTAATTGATTTTAGTTTTAGATTGACTGATTATAGGTTTTAGTACTAATTTATCTTTGTGTGTTTTAACCATCTACTAAGTAGTAGAGTGAACCTTGTCAATGAGCTTTGCCATGCTTTCACTTCAATATTGAACCTGCTTTGCCTAACCTTTGCCAGTGACTCTTTAAGCAACCTAAGACACTCATTCACAACAACACTTTAAAACTCAGGGAAGTAAACTCTGGCAAAACCCACAGAACAAATGCCAGCACATACCTCCAGCCTTGAAAGTGGTTCAGAACCAGAAAACAGGATAAGTCTGATAGTAACCAGGTTTTCCACACTTACATAGATAAAAATGCAACTTAGGAAAGCATAAGAACACTGATCTAACTGCAGGACCTCAGGTGTGCTGCCACCTGGCAGCGCCAAGTCCAGCAGAGAAACCATGACTAGATGGAGCCAGGATTCAATCTGTCAGCTCTCAGGAAACTTTTCTGATTGCCTACACAGTGTTGCTTTTTTTTTTTTTCATAGCTGAAATGCAGAAATCTTGGTTAAGTTTCAGCACCTTTAAGACTGATCTTAACAGGTATTTTACTTCTGTTGAAGAATTAAAATGATCACATCTAATCTGGGAACAACATAAATCAGTAAAGAGGTCACACTCAAAAATCACAAGAAAGCTTATTCCTTCTGGATCAAAAACTATTCAGGTGTCAATTTTAAAAATAAGTTAGTAACAGTTCACACCAAGGAAAAAAGGTCATGTGGCCTTACCTTCATCAGAAGGGCTTTTTCATTCTCAGCAACACTTGTCCAGAGTCGAGTAACCTGGTGGATCTCTGAATTGAGAAACTGGTTCTGGGTTTTGTATGCATCAATATCATCCTGCAATGAAGCAAAACAGTCACATAACAAGAGTTCTTGAGAGACTTGAAATCCCTCCCATTTCAGGGACATCGGATTATGTTAAGAGCAATAAAATATCTCAAAAAAATCTGTGTTCTGAGGAGCAGACAGGACTCCCCAGTACAAATAGCGCCTACAAAGGAAATCAAGGCACAATATCATCATGCATCAACAAGACATTAGAAAATGCTAAATGTATATATGTACTAAAAACACAGAGATACAGATCATATAAAGCCAGAGATGCACTTAAATAGGAGTAAAGATATATGCATTTTGTTTGGGTTTTGTTTGGTTGATTTGTCTAATTTTGGTTGGGGGGTTTTTTTGTGGGTTGGGTTTTTTTGGTTTGGTTTTTTGTTGTTGTTGTCGTTTGTTGTTTTTTGTTTTTTTAATGAAACAAATCATTAAAAAATGGCTGGCAGGAAAAATGAACACTCTCCACAGAAAGTGGCTCTTTTAGCCATTCTCCACCTCACACTAACCTGTAATTACAGCTGTGCACATACAACAGCCTGCATCTGAAAGAACCAGGATGTATTGGGAAATTGTTTGCAAGACAGAAACATAGAGCAACAAAGTAAGTGAAGGCAGCAAGTCAGGCTGAAGCCGTGAAACAAAAGAAAGAAAACAAAGTGGCAGGCACTGAATGATGACAGGAAGTCAAACAAAACAGGCTCTAAGCTGAAGCTCACCCAGATTCTTTTCATACCCCACTGGCATCAGGTGAGCACCTTCTAGCCTTCCTCTCGTTTGGAGACGGATGGAGCAACCAGCAGAAGTATATTCTCTGCTTACCACAAAGAACACTCTCCCACTGAACCTGAGGGCATAAAAATGGCCCCAAAAGACCTGTGCTGTTTCACACACCTTCAGATGCTCAATCTCCTCCTGCTGTTTATACAATGTCTCTACAGTGATAGTGTTGGCTTCTTGCAGGGGGTCAGAGAGCTCTCGGGCCATCTGCTCTGTCAGGGTCATGATGATTTCCTGTTTGGCATGGTTCTTCTCCATCAGAAGCTGCACATGTTCTTTGAGCTCCTGGATATGGCTGTCTCTCAAAGCCAGTATCTGCTCCAGTTCCTTCTTTTCTTGTTCAAGAGCTTCCAGTCGACTTGTCAGATCTGCAATCTGTCTCACTTTGTGGCGCACCAGCTCCAGCCTGTCCTTATCTTCTGCTGCAGTGAGATACATGCTAGATACTCGTTTCTCCAGCTGGGCTGCCTCCAGAGCTTTGTGGAGAAGTTTGACCAGTTCCTGGAAAGACAATGCAAAACCATCACATCACTGTGCTGTCCAAGGCAATGGCTGTATGGGCAGCACAGACCCAACAATGAAATATCTTGAAATTGACTCCTTTCAGATGAAAACAATGCAGAAATCTTGAAACCACAGTTGCATCACAGTGAGACGTTCTGCGCTCAGAGCAGGACCTGAAAGGTCTCTGTGGCAGTTCAGGTAACTTGACGTGGATTGCTAGCAGAAAAGTTGCTGCCCACTGTCTGAACTCTGGCTTTCCTACTATCATTTTTGGGAAGCCCAGCAGAGAACATAGAGATCCGGTCAGCAGTGTGGAAAAATGGGAGGGAAATAATGCAGTCTGTAACTACTTGTGCTACCAGAAGGAAACAGCATATCCATTTTAACCTTCCTTCTGTCAGAGTCCTCCCTCACTCTATCCTGCATGAAGGCATGGAACCTTGCCCACAACACATTGCTGATTCAGGCTCTGGCATCTCAGACGCTTAAGAAAGCAAACTAAGGACACAACTGACTGCCCAACATGGGACTTGGCTCTCCTGCCTCTTCTGCAGAAGAGCTACCAGCATCATTAGCAGAGAACCTGGCATTGTCCCATGCTTTGCAGAATGGTATCATTCATGAGAGAGAGCCTTTGCAGTGACCCACGCCCTGACTTCCACAGTCAAATCACACTTTAAAGGTGGGTCACTGTTCAAAAAGAATGACCTGCTATTAACACCCTGACTCCACCTAGCAGTGTCACAGTACCTATTCAGGACTGTACTTAGTGAGCAGTAGAGGTGCACAAGCAAGAAAACAGCAGAGTACACATGGATTTGTTTTACCTCCCTCTGACACCTAGCTGCACTTCTTAGAAATGGCTGAAGGTTTTCTTTTGTGCTGGGCACACTCAGGCACACACAAACTGGTAACGCCAGGAGCTTCAAGTGGTCTCCAGTTATGGCCTGCTGAGCACTTCTCAGTGCTTCTACCACACCAATGTGTAAAGGCGTCCCTGTGACCAACCTCAGGACCCTGACCCTTAGAAACA
This sequence comes from Cettia cetti, assembly GCA_013401135.1. Classification (NCBI taxonomy): domain Eukaryota; kingdom Metazoa; phylum Chordata; class Aves; order Passeriformes; family Sylviidae; genus Cettia; species Cettia cetti. The sequence goes on from VZUI01009539.1 coordinate 19,493, forward strand.
GCAGTCTCTTCAACACACTCACCTTCTGTGACTTGACTTCCTCTGTGAGCGTCAGAATCTGTTGCTGAAGGACACTCACTTTATCCACTGAGTTCTTCTCCCTCGATAATTCTTCAGAGCCTGGGAAGCCACTGTTCATCCACCTGGCTTTCCTAATCCAGTTCAGTCTGGGCCCCATCCTCCCATCTTCCAGGGTCCCCTCCTTAACTGAGGGGAGATAGAATTAATTCACAAAAAATTGCTTAGTTACTATGGACTCCCAACAGTTGTGAGGACTCACAACAGTTCAGCAGAGATTGACACAGAGGACATGGAAAACTGACCCACAGGATTGGAGCCACAACAGTAGGGATCAGACACTGATATGCCCATAATAAACAAAGCTGTGATGGTTTATTGTACCTGTTAACCCACCTTGCACCCTGCTTATCATTCTGGACCACAGCAAACGGAAGTTACCACCATGGAAAGGTATGCATGCAGGGGAGCTGCCACACTTAGCCTGTGACTGTGCAGCAATTACACTTTTACCTCAAAGAAATAAATCTGGTGGATTTTATTTTTAGTTAATTTTTTTGCCTCTGCAGAAGGTTCCAGAGGTAGAAGATAAGCACAGATAGAGCCTGAAGCAGAACCAAAAGAGTCAGTCTTGTGAGAACAACACGGGAAGAGACTTGAGCAATGTAACAGAGTTTTCATATCCTTTGAAACCTTGCCACCATCTCCTTTCTGTTCCAGCTAATCCCTGCTAGAAGACATCCCACTCAGCTCACACAGCTCAGTAACAATCACCTGCACATCCTGCCTCCACTTCTGCCTCTTGCTCTTCATCCACATTCTCAGGATGCTCTTGGAATTCATCAAAGCTAAAGACATTCCCATTGTTCCCCCAGAGCTGCTTGGAGCCACAAATATTGTAGACAGTGTTTCTAAAACAAGAAGAGATCAAGACAACCTAGTGAACAGAAGTCATGATCACTGCAGCCAGCCAGTGCATATTCAAACTATTCAATGCCTTACCTCCCCTCACTTCCCACCCCTCCTCCCAAAACTTATCACCTTCACGTGCTGAGAAAATGAACTCTTTACAGAATTGATGGATTTGAGGAGAGCAAGGTTGTACCTGGTGTAAACCAGGAAGATGCCACAAAATCAGTGGAGCAATGTAAAAGCAGATGATCATTCCCCATGGGCTTGAGCCCTATATATAAACACGTCAGATCAAAGAAAGGAATCAAAGTTAACAGTAGACCAACCACATACTTCCCTCTCCTCTCTCCTTCCCTCTCCTTCTCCTTCCTTCTTCCTCTCTCCTTCACTTCTTTCATCCATCCCTATCCTAAGTTCTCTGCAAAAATCCCCAAGTGCCAAGGAAAGCTGCCAAGAGAAGCTCAGTTACCTACAGCACAGCCAAAACTGGGACAAATAATCACATTTGAAGCAGCCACGGGTCCTGTGCTCTGAAACATTTAATAAATAACCTTGCCAAAAGTTATTCACAAAGTTTTTAGTCGTAAACTAAAAAGTAGTAAAGAGTTTCAGGAACAAAACTGCAGTCAGACCCAGGAACAGTTTGTTACAACTGCTGCTATTGCCAGAAGCACTAAGAGATGACTTTATAGGATCATGGGGTACTACAAATGTACAAGTAGTTTGTGTAAAACCTGAACCAGAAATCATGCACGCAAGTCTTTTTTTTCTCCTCCTGAGTTCTTCAGCTAAAACCAAGCAAGACCCTTTTTTTGAGATATATAATAGACTCAGCGTTCGCTGCTTCCTAACTGTAAATGAAGCTGCAATTTAGAAGCTATTATCCTTTTGCCTTGCTACTCTAAGGCTCCAGAGCAGAAGAGTAGACATTGCTGACCTTGGAGAACATATTAGTGTGTAAGACAAGCAGATCCTCTGTCCCTGTAGTCTGCAGTTAGTACTCATCCAATGCAATTTTCATACTTTTCTCTACCTATAATGCTGCACTGTTTCCCCCATAAGACTATAGCAGCTCAAGGATCCAGATGTGCTAAACTCACGAAAACCCAACGGGACACTGATAGAGCTTGGAGAAATCTCTGCCGAACAAGGGGAGCAGTACAACTTGAAAGAGACAATTGTTACTCAAGCTCACAAAATCAAAGCATGGGAGCGGGGGCCAAAGGTGTGTTTGTGTTATTTTTACTCAAAGTGAGTAGAAGAGAACGCATAGCCTGAAAAATAGAACAGCTGACTTTGAGGAACTACAGATGTACAAGTAATTTGTGTAAAACCTATACCAGAAAGTATGCTTACAGGTCTTTTCCTTCTCCTCCTGTGTTGTCCATCAGCTAAAACAAAACATGTTCCTTGTTTCAAGGTCTAGAAAAGACTCAGTGTCTGCTGCTTTCCTAACTGTAAATGAAGCTGCTAACATGAAACTCTGGTCTCATGGGGGATCTTTCTTCATATAAGCATCAGACTGTAGCTGCAGCAGTGGTGGTAAAAAAACTACCAGCAACTTCCTCATCAACAATATTTGGCAGGTGCCTGGCTGCCTACCAAATCACTTATTCGTTTTTCATTATCTGTAAATAAGTGACTAGAAAACAGGGAGACACTGATGAGGTTGTCTTTGTGAAACTGTAACTGCCAAAGACTTGTAACTTTTAACCTGATGGGGCTACCCATTGCAACAGCAGACAGAAGTAGGCAGTAGGAATACTAACATCCTTGAAACTCAGCAAAGCAAGAGCAAGCTGTGCAGTCAGGCCACGTTACAGGCTCAAGCTCCTTTTCTCTGGAGCTCCTGCTTTGGAGAATACACTACACTCAAAGTCCTTTGAAACCACTGAAAAGAGCTAATGGGCTTCTATAACCATCCACAGAGTACAGCTGAACCTGACCACGTGCTCTTCCAAGATTGCTGTGCAGATACATCACACTAGGCATGCAAAGCACTGACTACACTGAAGAGAGCTTAACCAAGTCCTAGGTCTGCTACCAGGATCTTTGCTAAGAGAGCTAGATTATGTGAAATGCATCAGAACAAGAGGATGTGAAAGACCCACTTGCAGGAAGCGTACTTTGGCCCGGACTAGCCCCCACAAAAGTGCTTCACAGTTCTCCCACTTAGGCCAGAGTCCCATTTCACACCATACATGACAGGCAATGAAGGCACACAGTGGCAGGCCAGCATGTCAACCACACTGCAGTTCTCTTCATGTACTTACTGTATCTCTGTCCAAGGGTGCTTAAGGGAGATATTCTGCAAAGCAGTAGATGTTTGGGGTGCAGGCAAAGATGCTGCCTTTAAGCCCACTGCTTCTGTTGGTGTTTTCACAAGAGGCAGAAAGTCTTCATTGTCAACTACATCTACAAATGTAAAAACAAAATAGGACACAAAAGCAAATGAGCAAGAGAAAATTCCATTGGACTTTGGGTTCTTCAAGTAACCTGACAGCCACAACAGTTTACAACAGGTATACATTACACGTTCAAGTGGTCAGGTGGAACAAGAACAGTAGAGTAGGCTTCCTTAATTTTAGGTGAAATTACTTAAGTTTCTGTGTGCAAACAGAATGGTCTACTCAAGGACAATCAAGTTATTTCAATCAGATATATGAGCATGACTAACCTTAAACAATCATACTTTAACTGCCCAGAGATAGAAGGAAGGAGAAATTTGCTATTCTCTTCCCACATTCCAAACCACATAATTTTAATGTGGGGATAACACACTGAAAGCAGAGTTTGTTACCAAATTTTTGCATGATGTAGCAAGCTGCCAGAACCTTTTAGAGAAGACACTTACTAGGGAAGAGATAATTTGTTTCAAACAAAATGTGCATCTAGTCATTACTAAACGGCGGGGGGGGGGGGGGGGGGGGGGGGGGGGGGGGG
>VZUI01009543.1:0-27379 GCA_013401135.1 Cettia cetti
CCTCTCCTCTCCTCTCCTCTCCTCTCCTCTCCTCTCCTCTCCTCTCCTCTCCTCTCCTCTCCTCTCCTCTCCTCAGCTCATGACGGGCCAGCAAAGGCAGTCAGATGTTTTCTGAAGTGATTTATGAATGGCTGCTGGTTCTCCAGCGTGGTGCTTTGATGCAGAAGGACAGAAGCGAGCGGTGAGAAGCGTCATTTCCCACGCTGCGCTCTCCCCCCGGCCCAGCGGCGCGGTGCGGGCAGGAAGCGGGAGCCGTGCGGGGCTGTCGCTGCAGCGGATGAGCTCTGACCGCAGCCCGGGCTGACGAAACAGCACCAGGACTCAGAGTCCTCAGAGCACCAGCTAAACACTGACACTCCGCCATCAGTAACAGTGACAGTGGAAAGTTCTTAATAAATCGGATTATGATCAAGGACTGGGGAACACAAACAGTCCCCTTGAGTCCCTCGAGTGTCGGTGTGGCGATAGTGGAAATGCAAGTCACCTCACAAGGGTGACAGCAGTCACTGCAAAGAGGAGAGGGAATGACAAAGTGAGGGCATGTGGCCTCGGGGCATCATCAGAGCATCAACTCGTTATCCACAGAGGGTGGCAGAGTCCTAAAAATGTCTAAAATAGCTTTGAGGCTGCGACAGAAGCACTGACAGGATGGTGAGGCTGACACTGAGCACCTTACAAAATGGATGAGGGAAAGTTGCTGCAAACAAACTCAGGGGACAGAAAATTTGTCGTTGTGGGTTTTGCCTGCTTTTGGGATGAACCGTGTTGTGCAATGCTTTCATCAGGATAGGGAAGGGAATAATTTTAAGCTACATGCAGAGAGATAGAAAGAGTTACATTCTTTCTGCTGTAGAAGGATGTTGGTTGACGGCTGCAACAGCTCTCCCTGCACTGGGGTGAGTTTTTGTTTCACCATCAGAGTTTATGCAAACAGGCAGCCTGCAGGACAGTGCTCTGGGGAGCAGAGATCATGGTGGAGAGAAGGCCTGTACTTAGAGAAGGCAAATAGGGTTTGGGAATAAATAACTGGATAAAAACGCAAGAAAATGAACAGATGTACCCAATTCTCAACTGCCTGTCTGGAAACTTCATACAGAAATGAGAGGCAAAGTCACATCTGGAGACAAGTCTACTCCGTTACTTTAAAATCGACCAAAATGGATGCATTAGCAATATGATAAAGATCTTCAGAGAAACTTCTTCCCTTGTCTGTATTCCTCAGTGGATCACCTCTTCTTTATATCCTGTTTCCTCATTTCTCTTATTTTGTCCTTGAAGGAAATGCTCGTGTGTGAACACAGCTGGCTTCAGCAGGGCCGTGAGGAGGCAGAGTTTGAGTCCTTCCCTCACACAGGAAAGGAAAACTGGCTCCTCAGAGACATTGTGGATGATATTGGCAGTAGTAACTTGTTTCTGGTCATGGTACATGGTTTTAATTATGCTTTTTTACTTGTCTGCCTTCTGAAAGCCTATCCAAATGCTCTTTTTTTTTTCTTTTTTTTAGAAATGCCACCATAGATAAATGAACATCAGCCATCCTGAGTACAAATAATTTCCTCAAAAATCCAACAGGTTTTGGTGTCTTTTGGCAATATATCAGGATGCCTGCTGCCCAGCAAGACTTTGGTGAGCACAGGGGAGCTGTTTTCCCTTCTGGTTGTTTGATCTGGCTTATTTAACTGCTGGTCATTCATCCTCACTTAGTTTTGCCCTCCTTGGCTTTTTATGACCATTAGAATTGGAATAATTACCGTGAGGGTTTTTTTCCTTGCTTTTAAACATTTATAACATCCACTTAGGAAAAAAAAATATCAAATGTGTTCTGTTCTAATCTTCCGCCACCACAATAAAAATTAATCCACTTCTAGCACTTGGAGGGTAGGAGGCAAAGCTGCAATATTGGTTTGGGATTAGCCATTCCTGTCAGCCAGCCCAGCTGTGTTAGGCCCTTTGCTGGTTGCCCAGTGGGATTTCCCTTTTGGGGCAGTTTTGGTTTTTAATTTTTTTTGAAATAGGGATAAACAGGAGAAGAAGAGAGGCACAGGACAGGCTGGCAGGGTGTGGATTAGTGCTGATTTTGGTTGCTGTCACTGATGCAGCACTCTGGGTGTCTCTGGTCAATCAGTCAGGACTTTGCACCCAGGTTCACCATGCTTGTTGTTGAAGTACAGCCTCCCTTCTTGGCCTGGGCTGCAGCAGGGATGGAAATGTAAAACAGAATTGTTGCCCCTCTTTCCCATTTTTAAACTGATAGACAAAGTTCAGGCACAGTACAGGTCTCTGAAGAGCCATTTCTTCTGCCTTTCATAAGTACGTGAAGGGAATTTTTTGAGTCTTGGAGGGCTCTTGTTTTCCTGTAAGAGGGGATTACACCAAATTCAGCAAAGCTGAAGCTCTCATTTTACTTATTATTTCAGGAGAACTTGCAAAGCCTATCCAGAAAGCTCATTACCCCACTGTAGGTTTATATTACAACAGACTTCACTTCCCAAGAGGAGACAAAGTCTGTGCTTCCAAAAATCCTTGGCCTTGCATTTTTGCAGTCAGAGCATCAGTGGCTCTGATGATATTTTGGATAAAATCTGAAATGGTGCCTGGAAGGGTCAGACTGGCACGTGGAGCTCCCTGATAGAACAAAAATTTCCACTCCTGCCCTTGCAGGGGTGTCCACAGGGGCAGGCGTGCAAGGGCCTGCAGGCAGGGCTGAGGGAAAGTGCAAGTGCTGCAGCTACCTGAAAACCAAGACCATGGTGTGCTGATAATTTTGCCTGCTTTGTTTCACTTGCATCCTTTGTTAACAAAGAGCAGTCTAGAGGGAAATAGTCTATTATTAATATTTAATTTCCTCCTATTACTGTAAGCAGATGACCTAAAAGATCATTTAGGCAGCAGCCAATAATGAAGCAAAGAGAGGAATCAGAAAATGTACGTCTCTGTTAGGTGGGTGATGCCTCCTTCCTCCTCTTTCCTGCCCCACCCAGCCACAGCTCTTCATCCTTCCCTGGGAGGCTGGGCTGAGGATGCTCCCCACAGCTGTGTGTGAGCAGTCAGGGACCCGGGGAGGCTGCTCTACATGAAGTATTCATAAAACACCCAAGTACAGCAGGGAAACCCTTGAGCAACACAGAGAAGTGCTCCTGCTGCCTTCCCCATCGTTCTCCCCGAAGGACACCTGTTTTCATTATGTTTTACAGCCCCGGTTGTTTTGCAAATTTGTGTTCTGCCCGTGAGCACATTGGCTCGTTTATTGTGACTCGATCCTCTGAAGTGGTGGAGAGAGACAAGATTGCTTGGAGTCTTTGATTTAAAAGATAGGGAGATTCTCTTTGAGCTGAAGGGATTTCAAAGAGAGGATAAAAACTGACAGGCATCTCCCCCTCCAGGCTTTGGAAAGTAGGAAACAAATGATTTAGCAGCACTTTTTTTTTTTTTTTTTTTTTTTTTTTTTTTTTCTCAGGGCCATGTGTGAATTCAAGGATTTTCCCTAAGGGAATTAGGTAATCTGCATGTGGCTGGTACCTGGGAAGGGTCATGTTGTCAAAAGGAGATGCAAGATTGTGATCTATGGAATGAACCTTGATGAACACCCCCCTGGCCCCTTGAGCTGCCTCTCGTGCCCCATCCTAGAGCAGACACCGAGCCCAGGCCCTGCAGTCTGTCACCTACGTGCCCACAGACTGTGCTGGGTGCCCTAAGGGCTGCTGATCATCTGGAGTTTTTGCTAATACGTGAGAGGAGCTGTCAAACTGAAGTGTCACAGGCACTGTGAGCCTGGCAGGCACCGCGGGTGAGCCAGCTCTGCAGCAGCTGACAGAGCCTGGGCAGCCAAAGCCTCCCAGAGCAGGATGGACTCAGCCTGGAGGGGCCAAGGGCAGGAGATGAGCTTGTCTGAGGTGATTTGAAGCAAGCAGTGGCCAAGGGCTCAGCCCATGCTTTTGGCACTCAGGAAGGAGAAGGGGCAGCACCTTGGTCCAAAGTCAACTGGAGATGCCAAACTAAAGCTTGCTTAGGCTCTGCTGGTGAATTGCTTCATGGGAACGTGCTGTGCAGATGCTTTATTGAATTTTCAAGGAGGAGTTTCTCATTGGGACTGAAATATGAGAGAGAACAGAGTGTTCCAAGTCACTACAAATGAACAGAGCACCAGGTTTACAGGTTTGTGAATGACAAAAAAGGTTTATTTAATAATGGGGGAAAGGCCGGAACATAGCCCGGGGTATCAAGAAGGAATGAACAAAATGAAGCAAGGGCTTATGAAGAAATACTAATTGTAGCTGTCCAGCCTGTTGGGTGATACAGGTTATTTTTCTTAAGTTTCAAGAAGCTTGCCATGCTGATCCCTCAAGGGCCTGAGATGTTAAATATACACTTCCCCAGTGAGTAAAGCAGATTGTTAATTAATTTTTTCTTATTAGACCTGATTGCTGAGCCTTTGGGTCTTGCATGAAGTAGACAATTGTACAATAAATTTCATTTTGCCTCTGGATCTATGTCATCTTCTCTGGGTGGTCTCTATTTCATTTTGTCCCTGTGCAGTGAACTTCTAGCTGTATAAGCAGAAAGACTGAGCCTGTTCTTGTTCTAAAGCAAGTCACAAATACTCCTGAAATGGAGATTTGTTGTGTCAGGTGAGCACTACAGCAGCTGACCCTGCGAGAGAGGAATGAGGAGAGGTGTGTGAGCTCAGGCTGAACGTGAACCCTCCTGGGTTGTGGCACATTCTGGCAGCAGCAGGTGAGGCTGGGGTTGTGTGGCCAGTAATTGCTTTTTTTAATGTCAGTAGCTACTCAGCAGCACTGAAGCAGAGACAAAATGTTGTTTTGTGGTGGCTGGGACACCTGCTCAGCTCCAGCCACTTCTCCCCTGAGATGTGCTGGCTCTGCAGAACTCTGAGTGTTTTCCAGCCCATCTGAGAGCAGAGGGTGGAAGGACATGCTGTCCTTTTCTGGACATAACATTCCCATTGCTTCAGAATAAATGACTGGGGCTTGGGATGAAGAATCAGACCACTCTTTGTGTAGAGAGATGGGAAGCAAGGGGCAAACAAATTCAGAGATAAAAAATTCAAATCAGGCCATGAAACAGTCAAAGTAGAAAGTTAAAAGGTCTGTTGTGTCAGAAAAGAGTGTGTGATGTAGTCATTAAACTTCAGATTCCAGCACTGTGCTTTTCCAGGTTCAGGCAGAGGTGTAGGAAATTTCAGCTTTGTGCTGAGCTGTTGGTATGTGCAGAAACTCCACAGTGAAGTTTGTGCCTTTCCTCCATGTCCTGCTGGAGTTTGAGATGAACCACTGAAAGAGTCAGGTTAAACAAAATGCACCTAGGATCAGTATGGATTCATGATCCTACTGAAGGGAGCTCTCAAATGGGGAAGAATATCCAGCAATTTTGCTTTGATCCTCTTCACTAAGGTGAACATGAGCTGAGAACATGATGGGCACGAGCAACACAGCAGGACTTAAGGTAAATTCTCTGAGCATCAAGATTCAGGTGCCCAGTTCTCAGGCTGGCTCCTCTCAAATTCCTTCAGTTCTTCTGATTCCATCTCAGAGGAGCTTGTGGGGGAATCAAAGTGGCTTTAGCAGTAGTTTGGGCCCAAGTATGTCAGAGTAATTTGTTAATTTTTTCTAAACTTGGCCTGGCACTGGAGTTTGAACGTGCTCTTGCCCTGCATGGGGAGGTGTGAGCCTGTGGGAGGTGTGTGCCCCACTCTGTGCCTGACCCTGTCCTGCTGAGGGACTCAGGGGCTCACACCCACCTCAGAGTGTCAGGCACAGCCATGTCCTGCACCCCCCTTCCTTAGGAGCCTGTTTTGCCCACTGCTTCCTTTCTCAGGTTGTTTTTTCCTCCTACCAGCTTTTTCCTGTCTTTTTTTCCTCCCTTCTTGCTCACACACATACACAAAGCATTGTTTATTTCTCATCCTGCCCCTTCTGTTCTAGCTGCCTCCAGATCTTCTGTATTTCTATCTTATATTAATTCTAATCTTCTTCCCTGGAAGCTGGGCTGGAGGGTGAGGTTTCAATATAGTGGCTTTGAAAAAAACCTGTTGGGATTTGTAACGGACAAGCAGATGCTTGCAGGGGCATATCACTGACATCCCTGAAATCCAAGAAAGTAAAAGCCATCTTTAGGAAATCACTGAAAAACTGGAGAGTTTGCTGCAGGAGCACAGACTACAGAGACTTCTTGGGGTTTTTCTTCTTTAAAAAAAGATGAAATGGATGGTCTTTATCTTCCTGTTAATGACTAGATCACACACTGATCTCTTCTGTTGATTTCTTCTGCTAAAACCAAACAAAACACAGAAACAAGATAACTGAAGGTAGAGAAAAGCAAGGGTTTTGAAGCACATCCAAACCACCAAGAATCATTCACTTTCCTTTCAAATGCAGCATTAGCAATAGAGCTCTAAATCAATGAAAGGTCTAAAATTAGATTATATTCCTGAGATCAGATGTGAATCACAAGTTAATAATATTTTCTTTTATTATCACTGTCTTTACCCTTTTATTTTATCCTGAGAAATTAGGTTTCTGACTTGAAAAACAGAGTGAACTGTGAAGGCATCAAACCCTGATGGGTGAGACCTGTGGATGGGGCTCAAAAATCTTGTGTTTTGGAGATTCACGTTGCATCCAAAACTGAGCTCGGTGATTTATCACTTAGTGCTGCGTTCCTCTCTCTCCTAGCCCTCTGATGTATCAAGCTGTTTCTTCAATTAATGAGAAAATATTATTGCTAAAGCTTGCTAAATAAGGTTTGCAACCCACTCTGGAGGTGACAGGCGAGGACAGCAAGCAATTATCTCTTGACTGTGGCACAAAGCTCAGGGAATTGTGTTCTCCCTTCTGTATTTTTAGCTGAAACTGTGGTGAAATGCACATCTGAAGCAGAGGTACGAGGGGACCTGCAGGGGCGTGCAGGTGATGTGGATCTGTATGAAATGCAGCTGCAGGACTGTTTCCTCACCAGCAGCACCAACTTTAGTGCCAGAGCTGTGTGCAGGACACTGCAGGAACTGGAATGTGGCCCTGAGCTGTGGCACTGGCATCGTGCCTGTGTGTGTATTTCTGGGAGAGGGTGTTTTGGTGGACGTGTTTCTGGCTGGGTGTAGGGGAAGGATGATGCTGTCCTGGATGCAGCAAACACTATGGAACAGTGCAGGCATAATGAACAAATTGCTTATAGGATACAGATTTACGTGAACAAAAATGATGGAGTTGCAGGAGGGGGCCTGCAGAGACCCTTGCAAAGAGTGTGCACGGTCAGCAGGAATGTCCTCAAAGATGTCCCCATGTGGCTCACCTTGAACGCTCCTCCCTGCCATGGGTCTTGTTCCAGGGCCTGCATACATGGAGGCCAGCCAGGTGTGGCCACAGAGGGGTGACCACACATGCCAGCAGTGCAGCTCCCCTGTGAATGAGGGCTCATGTCCTTGCAGAGCAGGGTATTGGTGCAGCAGTTTTGTGGCAAAGCACGTGAGGGTGGGCAGCACGTGATGGCTCAGAGCCGGTGTTTGTGATCACAGGGAGACAGGTGTGTGTGAAAGGCTCCTCCACCTTTCCTCTGTGCAGCCTCAGCACTTGCCAGGACATAATTAGTGGGGCTCTCGTGTTTCAGGGCGGGCTATGGAGCAGCTGCTGAAGTGCCAGCTCAGTTGGTAGCCTTGAAAACAAAACGTCCCTTGTTTCTCATCACCACTGTGAAACGCTGCCTTCCTGAACTTGGGCTTGGCCCTGCAGCTTTCAGGATAGACAAAATGTGAGAATTTTGCCAATAATGTATTCTTCTAGGTCTGTTTAATATCCGTTATCAATTTAATATGCTGCTTTAATGAGATTTTGCTTTCTGCATCTCCTCCATAGAGCTGACTACTTAGTGTATGTGGTTGGTGTTTTCTTTTCTTTTTAGAAAGGAGGAAACTGCAAGTGAAGAAGTTCAATGTTTGCTTCAGCTGAAGAGAATATTTCCCAAGTCCTGGTGGGAAAAGGTGAAAAAGAGGACCAGAGGATGTTGCTAGAGGTATGGAGATGACAGGAAGCCATGACTAGAAGGAAAATTGTCAACAGGAAACAAAGCACTGCAGCTGATGTGACACTGCTGTACAGTACAGCTGCTGTGCTGTGCTGCCTGCTGCACTCTGAGGCCTGAGGAGCACTGTCTGTGTCCACGAGAGACCCTCCTGTCCATTTGTCTGCTGGAGTTTGAATAATTCTGCACCTGGTTAATCCACTTTTCTGGAGCTGGCAAACCCTGGGCTTTTCTTCTTGACACCAGCTACTGTAAAGTCCTCGATCAGCTCTGGGGAGAACAATGTGTGTGTGAGCAGCCTTCCCAGGCTGGCAGCCGAGCACCCCACGGAGCCCAGGCAGCTTTGAGGTGTCCTGGCTGGTCTGTGCTCTGCAGATATGAACGCTGAGCTTTGGGCCTGGTTGTTCTCACCATGCTAGTTCATGGGAAGGACGACTTCCTCTCAGACGTAGCCTACATCATCCTGGAGCTGATCATCGCCGTGCTGGCCATCCTGGGGAACATCCTGGTCTGCTGGGCCGTCTATCTCAACAGCAACTTGCAGAACGTCACCAACTACTTCGTGGTGTCCCTGGCTGCTGCTGACATTGCCGTGGGTGTGCTGGCAATCCCCTTTGCCATCACCATCAGCACTGGCTTCTGTGCCTTCTTCTATGGCTGCCTTTTCATTGCCTGCTTTGTCCTGGTCTTGACTCAGAGCTCCATCTTCAGCCTCCTTGCTATCGCCATCGACAGAATCATTGCCATCCGAATACCCCTCAGGTAAGCACGGGCTGGGCTGGGGTGCTGAGGGCTCAACATCCCTAAAAACACAGGTCTGGAGATGAATCAAGGAAGGAAAAGTTAAATGAGGATCAGTGCTTTTTCTCCTGTATTTTGAAAGCGACTTTTCTAGGTCCTAATGTCTGCCTTGGCTGGTGGATTTTCTGGCTGCTTCCTTTTCCTGTTCTTCTCTTTTCTCCTCTGGTGGGTGTCCACAGCACCACAGAGGTGCTGCCTGGGAGCTAACACTCCATACTTAGGCAAGCTGTGCCCTGAGCTGCAGCCAGTGGCACCAGAAGGATGGTGGAGGGCAGAAATGGGGGGAGGTCAGCTTGTCCCCCTCCCTGTGAGGAGGAGGGGGGTTCTGCCTGGAGCTGCAGCAGCAGGGCTGGGAGAGGGAGGTGGGGTTTTCTCTCAGGGGTCCATTAAATGTGAAGGGAGAAGAAGCAGCAGGCTACCAAGGAATGGGCCTTAGGAAGATCTGGCCTGGCTCAGGCACTGCCTCTGGAAGCACAGCATAGCTTGGGTCAAGGTGGAGGCTGGTCCCAACCCACGCCTGCAGATGGGGATTTTGTGTTCTCTGCAGTTGAAAGGAACAGAAGAGGAAAGAAAATGACATTTTAATGACTTGGTGTGCAACCAGGGAGGCTGACACGGGACAGGGGAAGTTTTGCCCCACACAAGGGGCTGCTGCTCAGGTCAGCTGTGCAGGAGCACGTGCTGGGCTGGGCTGGGCTGTGTGTGCCCGTGGGGCGAGGCAGCGTTGCTGCCACGATGCTCCGAGTCACTCACTGAGCTCCAGAGAGGGACAGGGAGCCCCTGCAGAGGCTGCTGCAGGAGAATTGCAGGAGTCTCCTTCCTTCCTGTCTTGTCCTTAGGAGGATGCAGCACGCTCTCAGGAATGGAGAGACCGCCTTCGTCTCCTGAACAGCCAATGTGGCTGAAAGAAACGGAACAAATTTCTGATTTTTGTGCTCTTGAGTTTGAGTTTTTGGACGTTCTCACTCTTCTTCAGCTCAAATCACTTGTGCTGATCTGTACAATTTAGTTCTGTCTCTTCTGAATACTTTGGTCATGCAGCACTTATGTCAATTAACACAAACCTCCTGTTCAAAACCAGAATGGGAGCCCTGGAGAGAGGAAATTGCCTTTCCATGTGGACCAGTGCAGCCAAGTCTCTCCTGAAGCCTTGCCTCAGCAAGTCTGTGCTGCTTTAGCATTGCCTTTAATGGGTAGTTTCCAAACCCTATTGGTCATACCTGTTACAGCCTCTGGTTTTGATGCAGACGTAAGGAATAACTGTTCCATTCCATTGCAGAGAAAACTCTGTCAATAATCATTACCTATAAACTGGACTGTCTCCACTTTCCTACAGTTCTGCTATGGGTAATTTCAGTTTATAAACCAAAATAATGATAAATGGTACAAGGAAACATGTTGAGTAGCCCCGGGAGCTGCCTCTGAAATGGTTTTGAGAAGGGCTGATGTCTTGATTTCATCTCTCATGAACTAACTCTGAGGATGTCTGCTGACAGTTTAAGCATTCTTATTGCTAGAGGATGACTTGCCAGGAAAGGGATTTTAAAAATCTGGATTTCTGCCCACGTTTTGGGCTATCACTGTAACTATATTGTCTTGAAAATGTAATTTCCTGGAACAGCCAAGGTAAAGAGTCTTTTCAAAAAAACCCGACTACATCAGTGCTGGGCATGACAGCAGTTTCACTATCTTGTTTTGGAAAAAACAGAGCACACCCTCTTCCTCCCCAGGAACAGAGGGACTGATTGGATGCAGAAACCCACAGGTAAATCCATGGGTTTCCCTCCTCCCTGTCCTCTGCTGGTTTGTCCTTTCACAGCAGGAGTGGTGAACTTGTCAGCTGTGTTTCCCCTTTAGAATTTATGGATGAATAAGCAGTAGATTTATAGCCTCAGACATGCTGAGAAAATGAAAGTAGATTATCTGAAGAGGGAAATGTGGTATAACTTAGGCTGCCCACATCCTCACGTTTTTTGTTTCACTAATACCTGTTTGTCACAAAAATGGGTCCAGCAATATGAAGGAAAGTTCTGCCACTATCACTGTGTTGTTTTCACCCCATTTTTCAACACCTGGGAAGGCCCTTTCTCCTCCTCACAGGACATGAAAGGTACCACCAGGTATTCCTAATATTCATTTGCTGAATCATTAATAAACCAGACTTCCTTCACTACAGTGAAACCCAAAAAGGGCCAAACCTGTGTTTTATTCTTCTGTTTCTCTTTAAATATTTCATGTCTGATCTGTCCTAATGAAGGGAATTGCATATGTGGATGTGTATTCCCACAGAAATAAGCTGTTAGTATTAAGAAGGCAGAAGAGTGGGTCTTCTGATACTGCTTGGTTTTGGACCCCTCAGTACATTATCAGTTACGTTTCAAATTATTTTTCTGTGGAGAAGAGACCCTCCGCCAAAAATCTGCAAAGAGAAAAGACATTTATAGCTAAAATTTTTAAATGGATAAAAACTAATTTGTGAGTATCTTATGTGTTCTGCCTTTCAAACGATTGAAACATTTTGTAGAATTTAGTTACTTTTCCACAAGTTCTCAAGCACTTTGCTGATTTCTGCCAAGTTTTATACAAATGTAACACTCAGCAAGTGGCAGCAAGGCACTCCCAAGGAAGGGAGCCCGAGCCATTGTTCACTCTAGGACAAAATGAGGTCTCTCACATGGCAGGTACCTAACCTGCACTGGCTAATATCAAACCCCCAGGTGCTCTGAACAAAACTGGCTGTGAGTCTGAGCCCCAGGATGGAGCCCTGGGCCAAGAACAATTGCTGCTTTCCAGGCTCCGTGGTGCCAGCAAAGGCTCCGTGGGCACCGTGCCCAGCCACGTGCTCCTGTGCAGGCATTTGTGTAAAGATATTCCCAGGGGAAGGACAGGTAGCTCCAACACACTGGAAAGAGGAGAAATTCTCCTTCCTGCAGCCAAACAGGAAAGTTTGCTGAGGTTACTGAGGCTGCTGCTTGGTCTCTGTGCTGGATTCAGGCACAAAACACACAGGTCACACAGTGCCAACTGCAGGCCGTCTCCTCTGCTGAAAGCTACTTTTGCTGCTGCAATGCTTCTCTGGGGAAACATTATTAAGGTACAGCTCCCTGATGTTTGGAGCTTTGGGACTGATTTATCCCATGTGGTGGTGATTTAAGCTGCAGTTCTGAGGTGGCACTGGGATGTTTTTCTGCCAGAGGACGTGAAGAACTGGCTTCTCAAAGTCTAGGAAGAACAGGGGAGATGAATGCCAACCCTGAATAAAGGATAGGATGTACAGGATGGATCTCTCTTTGTGCTGAGAATAGCCTGCTTCAGTAGTTGTTTTAATTTTCTAGGGTTCCCTTCTGAAATGCTCATGTGAGCATCTAAAATAGTGAATCAGGGTTTAAATGTTTTATTGTCACTTTGAGCCACATGTGGACTCATTTCTTTCCCTGCTCACCTTTTCACTGTATGGCAGGCATTTCCTACATATGCTCATGTTAAATAGATTTAGGGCAGGTTATGTGAGAACAGAGCAATTCCCCTCCCTCTTTTAACGTGGGCACGGCTTTGAAAGCTGTGCCTTCATGGCCTGCACAGGACTTGCTGTTACCAAGGTTTTCATTCAGGAAGCTGATCACATCACCAGCAGAACTGTTTGCACATCACTCCAGCTCTGCTGTTTAGAGAAGGGATAATGCTGGGCACACTGTGGGACCCCACCTCCCCTGTCTCCATAGCACGGACAAAGACCAGGATCAGTTGGAACCTGGCAATAGAGGAGGAAGGTTCCAGACTGTGGACTTGTTTAGCTGGTACATGTGAAAGTCTCAGTTTGATTTCTTGCCCTGCCACAGATTTCCTGGAAGCTCTGGGATTGCCAGGGTTTCTCATTTCCACATAGATGTGATAGGGATTGAATATCCTGCTTGGTCCTGTCCCTGATGGCTGCAGCTGCCTGAGGTGTGGGCTGTTGGGTGCATGTGTTTGGTGAGCAGCCTTGTAGTGATTTGTGGAACACTTTGAGCAGTGCTGGAATTCAGATCAAAGCCCTCAGCTGAGCACAGGCATTCTGGGTGATGCAGTGTCTGAAAAACGCTCCACACCTGACAGATGTGCAGTGCTGTCCACCAAAGGAGGGTTTGGAAGACAAGCAGCAGGATGGCTGCACACTGTGAAGGGAGTTAGGCCAGCTAATATCATGCAATGTGTTGAAAGATTTTCATTTCTTCCTGAAGACACTCTGGACAGACTACCAGCTCTGTCTTCCACCAGTCTCAGAGACTCTGTGCAGGAATCTTTGTCTTCATGGCACAGAACTTAGTGAAAGGACCCAGAAGTGGCACATCCACAGCCAAGTGACTTGGCAGCCCAGATGAGCTGCACATTCACCAAGGGCAGCTGTTCTCCTGCAGGCATTTTGCCAGCTGGGTGGTTGGGAGAGCAGCAGGGCAGGTGACACTATTTTGGGGAAAACTTTCACATTTTCATGTGTTTGCAAAAGATGGTTTTGCTTTTTAGAGGAGACAGGTGACTCTATGCCCACACCCAGTGCCACCATGACCGTCCCTGTGCTCTGCACTCACATCCTTTGTGTCTGGAATTTCACAAGCAGAAGTGGTTGTTGGTGTAGCAAGTGTGTTATTTCCAGGAAGCAGAACTGCTGGTGCACAGACAATCCAGTGCTGTCTGGACACATCAGACAAGCTGCAAAGTCATCTGCCAGCTATGCAGAGCATGGGCTGCAGGTGTGACCAGCTCCCTTCAGCTGCTTGTGTCTCCTGCATGGTACCAGCAACCCCCAGGGTAGGGAATGTGTCTGGGAAGCCCTGAACTGACCCTGTAGAGCTCTGCAGCACTGAGGATAGGGAGAGTAGCTTTGGCCTGGCTGCTGTGAGCCTGGAAAGATACTGAGACAAAGCACACAAAGATGTACACAAAGCCTTCAATGACATCTCCAAGTGGATAAGAGGAAAGAGTCCAGGAAAGCCCATCTGGACAGTAATGCTACCTCAGCCAAGTCAGACAGAGGTGCCTCATGTGGATCCTAGAAATGAAGTTCTCCTAAACAAATTAACACTTCTCACTGGGTACCTGGCCAGCACAAGGCCCTCGGCGGTGTCAGGAGATGCTGGGAGCTTTCTGTCCTGACCCTGGGCGATATCGGGCGAGGTGTTAGGGACGTGCCCTGCAGCACAATGCGCTGCGGCTGGGAAGCTGCTCGGGTTCAGTGCCGAATGCTCCTTGCATGGGAATCCCCGGAGGATAAGAGGGAGGGGGAAGTGTGTGGGGGGGTGTTTATCTGGAGCAGTAGTGAATATATTTTTAGTGGAAGGGAAGGGACATCTCTAGTCGTGGGATAACAGCTGCACAATTTCAAAATTCCTCTGACAAGATGTAGCTAATTCCAGGCCTGCAGGGTTTTGATGGTTGTTGTGGTGGGTTTTTTGGTTGGGTTGGGATTTTTTTGTTTCTTTCTTTCTTTTTTTTTCCTTTTTTTTTCCTTTTTTTTTTTTGTTTGTTTGTTTGTTTTGTTTGTTTGTTTGGTTTGGTTTGTCGTTTTTCCCAGCTTCAAGGGCCTCCAGCCACTCTCTTGCTCCTTGAGTGTACATTTCAAAGCACAGATGCTGTTTTGATGTGTTGATGAGGTCTAAATGGAGCAGCTCTCTGCTACCATTCATGCCGTGCCCTTTGCATCCTTTAAGCGCTGGGCAGGATCTGCTAATTGCTGGAAAAAACCTTTTTCTCCCTTAGAATAGGCTGAATTCCTTCCTCATTTCTGGAAGGGCAATTTAGGTATGTTTTGCGTGCTGGGAATTCTGTCTCCCTTAGCCACTCACTCTTTTCTGGTTTTGAAATGCAACTGAGAAAGGGAAATTCAAGCCTGATGGGTCTTGTTTTTTCCAAGGCCCATTGTCAGGGATTTTAAGCATGTGCAGGATCTCCATTCCTCACTGAGCAAAAGCAGCCACTCTTCTCGCCTGTCTTGAACTTGTGTTGGGCATGAACCTGTGGGAGTAATTATTTCACTGGGACATGGAAAGATTTCTGTGTCTTGTTATATTATTTCTTGTAATGTTTGTTTTTGGAGAGAATTCTGGGGACAGAAGGAGAAGGAGCGCTGGGTAAACATTGGGCGCCCAGCGCTACCGTCCGATCACAGACACACGGGGTCAAACACAGTGTGGGACGCTGCACAATGTGGGAATCCGGCCATCTACTTTCCATGCTGAGCATTACCCAGGGAAGGAAATTGCATTCAAATGTTAAACTGCTGCCCTAATTTACATTTTCAGAGGGAAGAGCTGGTGGAGTCAGCTCAAGACTCGCAGTAACCTGTGAGGCCTTGGAAACTGGCTGGTATTTCGAACAAACCAAGGTCTCCGCTGCACTGTCAGATTCTTACCATATTGCTTATTGTTTCTTTCATCAGATCTTGGAGAGTTTAGTGTTAAGAGCACTGGCTTCAGCCAGGCATCAATACCTCCACCACTGAGGTCCCTTTGGTGCGTGCAGTGCAGCCCGTGGCACACCTGTAGTCAGAGAATTGTCCTCAGCTTAACTCCTCCTTTCTGAGAAAGACATGGGGTCGACTTAGCTGGGCTGGTGAGGAAAACTGCTGACTTACCTCAGTTATTTCAAGAAGGTTGGTGGTGCTGGTCTTCCTGAAAGTGCCATTGAGGAGCAGAGTGAGGTGCCATGCAGGCAGTGCCAGCCTGGCTGCTGCGACTGAGCCAGCAGGGTTTCCCTGGAGCACAGCACAGTGTGGCTGCAGGGCTGGTGGAACTGTGCCTCCAGGTGCCTTTGTGCTATTTGGTTTACACATCCTACTGCAAGACAGACCTAACAATTCCATGCTAAAAGGCTGCTCCTTTGCCAGGAAGGAGACACTGCCTTAGCCTATGGTAAGGGACCACAGTGGTCTTCATCCCGAGGGCCAGAGAGTGCTGTTGCTTATCCAGGCTGCAAGATCTATGTGTGTGCCCAAGTGGACCAGTGGAGTGAAGGGGCACAGATGAAAACTGAATTAATTTCCCTGATTTTCTGTCAACTATTCACTGCTTAAAGGAAAGGGGAGGGAGGTAGGTGGCAGTCTCGACATGTCCTTGGTCTGCTGCATGGGTTCTGCACAGTGTAAAGGCCCCTCTGATGAAGCAGGTGCCTTTCTCACTGTCTTCTGGAACACGGGGCTGTTGTGCAATGCTGTCCCGAGGGAGACGCAGTGATCACCACGGAGTCAAGCGGGAAAAGAGGAAGTTTAATTTTTTCTACAACTTATATAGATTTCTAAAAAGAAGACCAGATTGGAAGACTGAGGTTCAACCTCTTCAACTCCACTGGTCTTAGAAAGTGTCCATCAAGATTCCTTTCACAGAAAGGAATCCAAAAAACACAATAACAGTTCTGTAAACATTACTTTGTTTACATGAAATTTCTGACTCCAAGGCTGAAGGCTGGAAAACAAGGCGACACGGGGCCATTGTGGGGTCGTGTGGGTGCCAGCAGTTTGTTGAATGCCACTGACATAGCTCCCATCTCCTCTGTTTCCAGGTACAATGGCTTGGTGACGGGCTCTCGAGCCAAAGGCATCATTGCCATCTGCTGGGTGCTGTCCTTCATCATCGGCCTGACCCCCATGCTGGGCTGGCACAAGCGTGCCCAGATCGAAGAGCTGGGTTCCAACTGGTCCTCTCCCATCAACTGCAGCAACAGCATGGTGGCGTGTCTCTTCGAGGCCGTGGTCACCATGGAGTACATGGTCTACTACAACTTCTTTGCCTGTGTGCTCCTGCCCCTCCTCCTCATGTTTGGTATCTACTTGAAAATCTTCATGGCAGCCCGGCGGCAGCTCAAGCAGATGGAGAACAAGATGGTACACGGGGAACGCTCCCGCTCCACGCTGCAGAAGGAAGTCCACGCCGCCAAGTCCTTGGCCATCATCGTTGGGCTGTTTGCAGTCTGCTGGCTTCCACTGCACATTATTAACTGCTTTACCCTTTTTTGCCCAAAATGTGCCCACGCTCCCCTCTGGCTGATGTATCTGGCTATTATCCTGTCTCACGCTAACTCGGTTGTAAACCCCCTAATTTATGCCTACCGCATCAGGGAGTTCCGATACACCTTCCGGAAAATCATCAGCCAGCACATCCTGGGCCGGAAGGAGCCCTTCAAGGCGGGAGCAGCCAGCTCCAGGACTTCCACCCACGGTGGGGACACGGCAGAGAACGCCAGCATACGGATCAGTGAGTATGCACTAGAGGTGTACACCAACGGAGAGATCCACAGGGATCCCGAAAAGCAGGACTTGAACAAATGCAAAGCTGGCTTGGAATGGCACCACAATGGAAATGCTCTGGACTTGGAGACAAATGGGCATCTCCCACATTCCTGCAAAAATGGGATTCTCTCAGATGCACGCCTGAACAGGGAGCGTCACAGTGAAGAGCTAATTGATGCCCAGGTGTCTTACTCAGATCTGGAAAGAGCAGCCTTTGCTGCAGCTGATGTTTCCTGATGAGACTTTCAAAGTTTTCCTGGTAGAATTATTTTTTTTCCCATTGGTGACCTCTGCCATGGCAGAAAGGGAAGCTGGGGGGCGGGGGGAGAGCAGTGTATTCAGATCACTGTGGAGGAAGGGGTCCATATCCAGGACTGTTGGATGATCCTAAACACCAGACTGGAGGAAAGCCAAGAGACCACTGGAGAGGACTGAGGAAGGAGGGACACGTTCTCCATCAATGACCTGTCACCAGGAGCAGTGCCAAGGCCGAGGATGGCATTCCAAGTTCAGCACTGGGAGACTGCGGATGCAGGGATTTCGTGACACTGTGCTGTACTGTGCCTGTGGTTGAGCATTGGTTTCACTCTCTTTACCAATGGGAATAGAAGCATGCCTGGAAGTATTCCCTGAATAACAAAGAGCAGCTGGGAAGGGCCTCTTAGTACTGTGGCCCTGCAACAAACAGAAGGGGAGGTAGCAAAATCTGTTGTCAGGAGGGATGCCAGGAGCAGTTTGGAGAAGGAAGGGATTTACCTGATGGGAACTCTGGATACTTTCAACCATGGCACTTTGTCTTTTAGTTTGTGTTTTTAAAGCTTATACTGCAACAGGTTGCTCAAATGGGGTTTTTTCCACGTGATGATAAGGTTACTTTACAATAAGTTATAAAAGATGGGCAAGAACTCATGTCTGTTCCCTGAGTGCTCAGTGTTCCAGATGCACATGGCAAATGTCACCTCTTAGCACTCCACTTTGTCCAACAAATCAACAAAGCTGAGCCCTGCCAAGGATTTCCCCTGGCAAAAGGGCTGTCAGCAGGACGTGGTGCTGCGGGCCAGGGCTGTGGGCTGTGTCCTCAGGGCAGGGCTGTGAAGGGCTGTGGGTGTGTGAGCTCTTTGTAGGCTGGTGGCACTTTCTGCTTTCCCCCTGTCTCTGTGCTTCTCCTCCTGAGCTCCTAGAATGCAAATTCTTTCCATGGCTCCAGATGTGTGTGAGGGGAGGTAATATTCCATATTTCAGTCATCTTCATCCTCATTCAACAGGCTGAGGGACTTTCTTCTTTCTTGGGATAGAGAGCAACCCACACACATACCTTGACCTAATTTTGGAATTCCAATGAGCTCTATTTAAAAACCTTTTCTCCTGTGATTTTAGCTTTTTTCCTATGAAGCCTGATGTGTCCCTGTGGTACAGAGGCCAACAGAGCAGGGCCTGTCTGGTTAGGAGATGCTCCTGCTCTGAGAAACTGAAAGGTGTCAGTAGTATTTGAACTCAACTCAGAAACTGCAGTTCCTACTTTCCGTAGAAAATAACAGGCAAATTTCTGTTGCAGCAAGTGTACACTCTGCTGTGGTTTGTTGCAGAGGTGTTTCACTGCAGTTTGGTAATTTTCTGTGTCACAAGAAGTCTGGCAGCTCAAGGACACCTACTGGGAAATAAGAAGTCTGGTAACTCTAGGGATCTGAAGTTTATTCCCTAGCTGAAAACATCACAAATATCCTCCCCCAATCTGCTTCCTCCTCTTGCCTGTCCACTAACATTTCAGAAGCCAAGGGAAACTGGATTTTCATACTTGAGGAAGAGCAGGTTAGGTATGCATGTTCTTATTCCATGTTTATTTTATATATTGTGAGCTATTAAAATGAAAGGTCAGTTTTATTTTGAGGAGAATTTTCTTTTTGCCAGTTTCCCTACATGCATGTGGGGAGAAGTTTGTGATGCTCAATGTGTTTGAGCGCGTAGCTGCTCCGGGCTAGCACAAAGCTTACTGTGAGATGGATAAAAAGATGTGGCTGCCACCAGAGTCCTTAGCAGAAAGACAGGCCAGTTTGTAAAACAATAGACTTCGTGGTTTAATTGAACTGCTGCTTTCTTGGCAGGGCTGTTCCCCACAGCCTGGCGTCAGAGGAGAGGATTATCACTCCTGCACCATTAAGGACACTAAGCCATTTCCCCTAGACTGACAGTCACAGGTAGTTCCTCTGCAGGGTGACTCGGGATCTCGTTGCTCTTGAACCTTCTTGATGGAATATTTCTGTAGGTTATTTGTGTGATGGCTTCTCTGACCTCCTGGAACAGTGGCAGAGGAACTCAGGAAAATGGGGGGCTGTTCTCCTCAGGCCTCGGCTGGGAGCTGAAATGTTTCTAAGAATAACACAAGATTACATCCGGCACTCATGTCAATAACAATTAGGTCCACAAAGACCCGGAGCAGGGAGGGAAGTGTGGGAAAATACCAGCATTGCTCATGTGCTGGAACACACACGAGTGCAGAAGCGTTGCCTGTTGAGCTTTAGCTGCCATTGTAAAGGGATGGTTTGCACCACATTGCATCAGACTTTCAACAACTGGCATGGATTGGTGGCTTTCTATTGTTTCCTGAGCATCTCCACACTTCGTTATGGCAGTTTCTTGCTCAGTTGCCCCAAGAATCAAGCTGATCTAGGTTGATGGACAAACTTAGGATTGTTGTGCTTTCCAGATTGCTCTGGAAAACTTTCCTGCCCAACCAGATCACCAAATGAGCTTACTGACTTTCCAGATGTCTTGAATTTAGCTTTTGTCTTGCTGCTTGAGCTGTATCCAGTCCCTTTCAATATTAGTGATCAAGACTTAACATGAAAAGGGTGTGTGAAGGGGGTGGACTGTGTGCAGGAGGAAGGGCAGGGTATGGAGAGAGTGGTTTTGGAGCTGTCTGCAGTCACAAGGAGGAAGGGATGGCAGCTGCACCACATGCTGGGCCTTCTGGCTAACATGTAGCTGAGATGGACCCTCAGAGGATGTTTCTGGAGCAGTTGTTGGGGAGAGCAGGAGATTTTGAACAGAATTTTGGACTTCATATTTCTTGTTTCCTAGGGACCATAATTTCAGGGCTTCCTGCTTTTTGGTTTCTTTTCCTTAAAAAAGAAAAAAAAAAAAAAAAGAAGCAATAGGTGCTATCAAAGAAGTGTGCTCTTTCCTTCTCCTGGCAGTTCTTCACTCTTGAGAGAAGTACCTGCCTTCCAAACTTCCTAGGACCACTCATATGCCCATTTTTCTTCCAGCTGGAGAACGTTTAGCTGATCCAGCTGTTCTGGATAAACAAAGATGGTGCCAAGACAAAGGGAAGAATGAGGTGATTATCAGGAGAGGCTGGAGAAGACCTTCTTGGGAATCCCAGGTGCAGTGGGTCCAGAGAGCAGGAGCTGGGGTCAGCAGAGACTAATTTCTTTGAATGAGAATTTCTTGTTAAAAAAGTCTGAAGATGCACAGAGAGATGTGGTGCTTCATTTGGCATGAGGGCATTCCATGCATTTCACCATTCCCTGAAGACTCTTAGGCTCCAGAGTTTATTTGCTTTATCGGAGTTTTGGAGAAAGCAAGGTTTGATCAGTTGCCAGGAGTAATTTTGCCAAGAGTTCTTGGGGTGCTCTCCTCAATAGGGCACTGCTTTTTTGTGTGTGCAAATAAATGCACTTACAGCTGTATCCTGCAGAGCCCCTTTTGGATCAGTCATATTTCAAAGCTCTGTGCAAGTCTGAACTGCAGCTCTTGAACCAAGAAGCAATTTGGCATGGTGGGACAGCTGGGAATATTGGAGACAAAAATGGTCCCAGTTGGTCTAGGGTGCAGGTGGACTTGAGTGACATGGAAGAGTCTGAGCCTTTGATCATTTTTTGGAGAGGCCTCGGGGGATGCTGGTGGATATAGAGAAGTCTCTAAGGTGTGGGAGAATGGAGGGTCAGGGTGGACAGGAATTTTTGGTAGTGTAGGAGCATTTGTAAAGTAGGTGTTTGGGAGGATTTCAGGGGAGCAGGAATGTGCTGGAAGGTGCTGGGGGTGTAAAGATGATGCTGGCTTGAGACCAGGTGTGACTTGCTGAGGAAGGACTCTGGAAGGGACAAACAGCCTTAGAGCTCCCCTGGGGTCACTGCAAGGATCAGCCCTTCTGGGGTGTGCACAGGGTTGACTTTGTAGGGTCTATATTGACTGAGGCAGGGATGGTTCTTATGGATGATGTCCTTCCCAGACACATTGTCCCATTCATTTCATGAGCACATCCAGGTATAACAAATCCCTTCTGCTTCATGAGTATGGGCCCCACCTAAAACCAATTCCTTCCAGCCAAGTTCTGTGGAAGGACAAACAGGCTGCAGTGGTGCCATAATGCATTAAACCTGCATGCAATACTCTCTGGTGGTGTTTGCTAAGTTCAGCTGCCCTAAAAATCAGTTCTCTCCCAAATTGTTTAGGGCATCAAATTGCACTGAGTCATTTCAGCATTTTTTCTTTGCAGCCCTAAGCTTCTGGCTGTCTTTATGGCCAAACACATAAAGAGTAACAGAAATCAGCAGTTCCTCATTTGCATGAGAGGTGACTAACCCTGACAGATGAGAATCCCCAGACTGGGCCAATGTTGTGTGGAACTCCCCACCTTACCTGCCTGCTGGGGCTGTTCACACAAGGGTGTGTTAAAATCAAAACTGGAGCCTGTTGATCTGAGAACATCCTTCACTCCCCCCACTGTCTCAGGAGCTGGTGTTCCTGCCCTGTCCTGTGGAGAGGTTCTCTGTGGTCTGCAAACCAAGACACTATGAACACCTTGCTGCACATGCTGTCAGTATGAAACAATTACTCTTTAATTTAAATGTTTTATGATATAGGTGTTGTTTTCCCTCTGTCAGTTACCATTGGTGGGGGGGGGGGGGGGGGGGGGGGGGGGAATGGAATGGGAGAATCTGTGCATGCAAATGTATTTAAAGTGCATTGACCAAAGGTTTTTTTGAATCTGTGAAGTTTTCATATCTGTGAAGTCATCAGACTGCTGGGCAGTGAGGAGCCGCTGGTGCTGCGGAGTCTGTCTTGGTTACATTTCTTAATAAGCATTAAAATAATAAAATATATTTGTAAAAGAAAGTGTGAGTGCCTTTGTCCCAGGAAGATCTGGCTGGCTGGGTCCAGTGTGCAAGTATTTTTTATGATATTATTAGCTTTCTCCCTTGATTGGTCCTTCTGGAGAGCTCTCTCCCTGGTGCTGCCTGTGCTTTCACAGAAGAGATCTGCAGGGACTAAAGTGACAGACCCAAACGGGCGGGAAGACTCCTCCCATCTCGAACATCCCGGGATCTGTCAGGTGGCAGTAGAAATCGTTCACAGCTGTGTGTAGAACACAAAGTAGAGCTGTTTTCACCCAAAGCACGGCCCTGGCAGGAAGGGGGTGTTCCACAGCAACACCTGAGGGTCCATAAGTGCACCATGCAACAGCTTTGCCAGCTGTGACCAGGCCATCCCACTCTGCTGGCTCTCCTTCCCTGTGGCCTTGCTGGCCAACCTCAGACCATCACCCTTTCAGACTTCTGCCCAGTTCTTGCCAGCCAAATTAGCCTTGAAATGGAGGCAGAAATCTAGATGCTGCTTCATGTCAAATCTGAGCAATGCTGAAGCTAGAGTAATGTCCAGCTTTTTCCAGCTGGCAGCTACTAAATGTGTGTCTAAGGTGGTTAACAGGAGTCTGTTCAATCCAGGAGCACTTGGAATTGGGAGGTTCTGAAATGAAAAGTTCACCAGATAGCCATCAATCACCGCTCATTCCCTCTTTTGGGTCACTTTGCAGCTGTGCTCGGGGCCTCCTCATGGGAGGCCCCAGTTTGTGGAGGGGTGCTGGCACCCTGGTGCTCTGCAGCCAGCTGCCCAAGCTGTTCAACCAAGTGTGTAATTGAGAAGCTTTTTGATTTTCCCTCCTTTCACAAGCACTGTGCGTTTTGTTCTGCAGCATCAAAGGCGGGAGCCCTGGAACAATGGGAGTCTGCAGGAGCCCAGCGGGAACAATGCTCGTGCTTAAGAAAGAGAACTTGGAAGAACAGAGAGAGCTCCCAGCTTAACAACACAATTGGCCTGATCAGAAATCTCTGCTCAGAGATCCACACCTTGGCTCAGTCGCCTGCAGCAGTTAGACTCTGCAGGGCTCCTGCTGAGGGCAAGAGCTGGCTGCAGCACTGGGGAACTGCTGATATTTCTGAGTGATGAAGTAGGATGGGGCTGTGGAGGATTAGTAGGTTTTCCCAAAGAATGGGAGAATAATTTTGGTTAAAGAGCTTTTCACAGTATTTAAAGCAGCAGAACCTTCCTTGTCACTTTTGCCCCCAAACAGGAAGACTTTGCTGCTAAGCATAATGCACACAAGTGTCTGCATGTGTTTCAAGAAGGTTCAGGTGGTTAAAAAGCTCTGAGCATCTCCTCTGAGGACCTCACAATTTACTTTCACAGGAAAGATTCCTCCAGTCTTGCATTTGACTGTGACCATGTGAGGAATGAGATTCTCTCTGTGTTCATTCATGGGAAGGAGACAGACTCTTGCCTGCTCTGAGTGACCCTGGGAGGAATCCACTCCTCTGATCCCACAAATAAGCACGTCAGGTTAGATGATGTGGCTCACTGCAGGTTGGAGTCTCGCTGAATAGTAAGTAGACCTGTTCCTCCCTGACTTCTCAATCTCCTCTTCAGTGTTGTTCAGATAAAAAAGAGGGGCATCTCTGGATAGTGGAGATGTTTCCTCAGAAATGACCCAGTGGGTGGAGTTGTTGGAGGAGTTTTGGCTGTAAGGTGCAGTCATTTTTCTGCTTTGGGACTGTAGCAGAACTACAGTCCTCCTTTCCTGCCATACACCAAGATCCTGCAGTGCCAGGAAAGTGCTGTCTAAATCTCAGAAAATCAGAATTTCATTTCAAGAATTAGAGTTTTTGCAACATATCAAAGGAAAGCAATCTAAACCAAGTCTGGGTCTGAGAGCAGTGTGGTGAATTTTCAGCAAGTGAAAGGCAAGAAGTGGGAAAAGAACTTTGCATCTGCAAGTTCAGAGTAAGCTGTACAAAGACGAGGTTATGTGGAGTGCAGATCCATACTGTGTGGTCCAAGACTGTTACTCTGAACTCCAAAGCAGGACAATCACACCCAGTGGTTTCTGGGAGTGTTCCACTGCAATCCAGAGAGGTGACTACAACTTCTACAGATCCCAGGGAAGCCTTTAAACCTGCTAGCTTGGACACTGACAGCATTGGAGCTGCAATTGTTCGGGTTTAGCCAAGGATTTACCCAGAGCCTGAGGTAGCTCCAATCTTTTGCCTTTCCTAGGTAACAGCTCGTAATGACAATGAAGAAATCCATGTGCATAGGGTATCTTGCTGCCTCAGCTGTTGATGAGATAATAGGGATGTTTTTTGGGCTGGTATTGGTCCAGGATATTTCTTCTAATTGGGAGTTAAGCCAATCTTGGGTACTTCATGTTGGTGGAGAACTTGCAGCTGCATCATTTGGGTATTTGGCATCATCTGAACTGTGAAAACTTGTGCCTGTTCTTTGGAATTTCCATGGATGCTCTTGTGCAGTGTGGTAATTGCATCAAGGGAAAAAACCACCTCCTAATAAAGAAAATTGAGCAGCCTGGATCAGTTCTATGAAGAATGCAAAACAAGCCTGGGCCATCTCAGGGTAAGCTGCACTCATGGTGCCTCCTGAACCCGTGTCCTGTTATTGTTGGTGTGGAACGTGAGGGTCTGGGCCAATGAAAATAAGGAAGGTGACTTGACAGACACAGATTTTATCTTTTGAGATTCATCATGACCTTTCTTGTGTATAATGACTAAAGTTGACTCAGGAATTGGCAAGTGCCCTATAACACGCAGTCCTGGTGTTGGGACTCGGCAGAATGTTCTGCTTAGCAATGCACTCTGTTGGCTTTGTTTGCCAAGTTCCTATTTTGGAGGTGCTGAAGGGCTGAGCAGCAGCAGATGCTGAAGCCTCCTGTGGACAGGTGTGCTGGGCCTGGCACCTCTGCCCTTGCTGACCTGGGCTGTGTGAAGGCCATTTTGACTGCATGCTCATACAAGCTTTTACCACGGAGCTGCAGAAGGGTCCAGCCAAGGAGAAATGCTCCCTGCAGGGCTGTGAGTGCCGGGTCCAAGCGGGCTCCCCTCCTCCCACATTGCTGCATAACCTGCCAGGCAGTTAAGCTGACGTTGAACAATATTGCTTCCTGTGCTAATGTCTTGAGCAGCCCTGCCTCACACACTGGATCCTGTGATATTAAACCATTCCATCATCCAGAGAATTTGACTGGTTTCACAGGTGACAGGAATGGTGGCTCTGAGACTTGCTGAGTGACTCCCTGACATCCTGGCTTCTCTGTTAATGTGATTGTGAGCAATCACAGGTTTCCTGATCCAGCCCTGTGATACACAAGGCTCCTTGCAGGCAGCTGAAGATCGTGCTGCTGACTTGAAGCTGTTCTGTGCTGGTAACACATCTGATTGTGAAGTTATTCTGCAGATCCAAAAGACATTGGTGAGAAGAGGGCTAGTGTCTGCATTCCCATCCCAGAGAGGCTGCAGTTAATTCACAAGGATTGTGACTGATTGAAAGGCAGAGTCTCAAGAGGAGAGCACCCAGCACCAGTTCAGGGGTGCTGAGCTACGTGGCACCCAGCACCTTAAAGAACACTGACTGCCTCGTTTCTGAGGTGCCTGCCACTTGGGAGCAGTCCAGTATTCCAAGTGTTTCCTGCCTTTCTTTATATCCATGCCAAAAGCACTAACAGAATAGGGTGGAGACAAAAAAAAAAAAAAAACAAAAAACAAAAAACAAAAAACAAAAAACAAAAAACAAAAAAAACCCCTCAGACCCTCCTCAAGATCCTCCTCTAATTCCAGAAGGATCAAAATGCTAAAGGTTGCATTGGAAAAACAGAAATAGTATTTTCTCCCACCATCAGTAACTCAATGCTACAAGTAAAGCTGAGACTCAGCTGCTTCTTCTACAGCTGTGTCCTTTCTGAAGTCATGAGAAACAGCATTTTGGTTTCCTTCCAGAGGAAATACACAACAATATCCCTAACTTGCACTGAGGCCTTCCAGTCTGCTGAATGAACCCAGCTAGCATCCATCTGCAACAAAATTAAACCCAAGATCCCCTGGATTGAGCCAATGCATAGGAATCAAGTCTTTTAATCAGAAACACTTCTAGCTTGCTTTCTCTGAGCACTTGCTTCCCGAGCAATTCCTCTCCCATCCTAAATTCTGTGTTTGCAGATGATCCCTCCTTTCCTGCCATACACCAGACCTAATGTACAAGAAGTTTATTCAAGATGCAGGGAGCACCTGTGCCTTTCCATGCTTCAGAACTACCTGCACTCTCAAGGACTGCAGCAACCATGTTCCTGTAGATTTTCCCTGTGTGCCTGGAGAAGAGGACGTGCTCTCTGTGCTAACAGAAGTCTCTGCTTCCCTTGCAGGAGGATCTTTCCAACAGTTTGATTTGGACACACTGTGTGGGACATGCAGTCCTCCCTGGGAGAGTTTAATGCCCTCTCCCCGTCAGAAGCACGAGGCTCCATCCTGGGACCAGGATGTCAGTGACACGAGGCTGACACTGATCACTGCAGCCTGTGTGTCAGCAGGTCTTGGAAGAGCTGTGCTCTGTCTGCTGCACAGCCACATTCACGGTCTCCAAAGGGAGCTCCTTGAGGACAGAGCCATGAATTCAGTGTTTGCCAGGTGCCTGCGTTCTCTCCAGATGAATCCCAGATGAATCCCAGCACTGTGAAATGTGTCCCTGTTCTTCTTCCTAAAGAGATGCATCTGCTGATGTCAGCTTGCAGGTAAGGACACACAGGAACCTGCTCTCCCTCAGCATCTGTGGCCTTTGGCCTCTGCTGGTAGTCAGGCATCCCAAGAAAACTAAAAGTGACCTAAAACTCTTTGTTTTTGCTAACCCTTGGCCAGCGTTGCAGATACAGAAGTAATGGCAGTTTTCCAGCAGGTGAGACCCTCCAGGCCAGCCAAGCAGACCAGGAAAATAAACACAGGAAAGAACCATGCAATAAGATACAGAGAAAGGAGAGGCTGGGAGAGCTTTCTGCTGCTTGTGTGTCATGGGGAAACCCAGAGCTTGGAGCTCTCTCCAACAGGAGCAAGCAGATGTTGAACCTCAGCACAAGGGAAAGGGTTACTGCCTGGAAGGAGAGGAGAGGAGAGGAGAGGAGAGGAGAGGAGAGGAGAGGAGAGGAGAGGAGAGGAGAGGAGAGGAGAG
>VZUI01009557.1:0-13924 GCA_013401135.1 Cettia cetti
TGGTTTGTTTTCTTTTCTTTTTTTTTAACTTATCCATTTTCCTCTCAATCACAGAAAAAAAAAAAAACAAAAAAAACAAACAAACAAAAAAAAACAAACAAAAAACAAAAAAGAAAAGAACTATAAATGATACAACAATGGAGTTCACCACTAGTCTGAACTTGTTCTTTTAATACACCAGAGGTCTCATCTTTTTATACTCTTCATCTGTTACATTCAGAATCTTGTTTATGAGCAAAGAGAAAGAATTTACATATTAAGGCCAGAAGCTCAGTGCCAGCATAACTGGAATCTTAAGGAATCTAATCATTATTAGTCCAGATCTAATTGACATAGAATAAGTAAAAAATAACAATACAAACAAAACTGTCATTACTTGACTTCTAAACTGATCTATGCCATAAATGTTGGCCTTGTGTGATCTTTTAATTACAGATAATACTGCAAATGCATGACAATCATCAATTTAATCACTGAGTCATTTTCCTGAAGAAGAACAATGGGAGCACCATCATTTTTGATCTGTAAATTGTGGTAGTTAGAAAGTTTTTTTATTAAAGCAACATATTCCCTACCCTAGATGTTAAACTGCAGATCTCTCAGAAATCCATACAGGCAATGAATTAATTCTAGTTCCTTCCCATTTTATGGAAAAGTGTTTCAACACTGGAACAGGAGGTTAGAAGGAATAGTCATGCTGTTCCACTAAACATTATTTTTGAGATTCAGCAAATACTTTTTCTTTTTCTTCGTGAATACAACAAACAAACAAACAATTTATTAGTTTACACAAGACACAAGCACTATCAAAACTTACTTGAATTACTGTGGAAAATATAAAACGGTGTAACTCTACTACAATTTGAGATGAAGTTTTAAAGTTAAGTTAATATTTTTACTTAACTTTTAAGTTCAGTTTCAGTTGAACTAAATTGCAGCCATTAATTGCTATTAGATCATAATGATTAGAAGAAAAGACAAATTAAAAATATGTTGTATTCAAATTCATGGCTTTACAATGGCAGCTAACTTCCTCTACCCTCAATGAGTAACTTTGAGCATCTCACAAGATATTCCATTTGCCAATTCTTTGTTAAAATCATCTCATAGTTCTCACCAACTAACATTAATTATTTGTTCTACTCTC
The DNA here is from genome assembly GCA_013401135.1 of Cettia cetti. Taxonomy (NCBI): domain Eukaryota; kingdom Metazoa; phylum Chordata; class Aves; order Passeriformes; family Sylviidae; genus Cettia; species Cettia cetti. The sequence continues at coordinate 1,148 of VZUI01009557.1, forward strand.
TACTGCTGGTAATTACTTCATTAATTAACCATTCTAAACACTATTCTTCAAATTGCCTTTGCATTAGTGGAGCAGTTGAATGTCCCATAAATACTCCAGGTTTCAAGTCCAGAGGAATTGTTTCTCTTTTCAAAGGGATTGTTTCCTCCCTGAAGCCATGACAATAAGAGATCTTCATTTTCACAGCCAATTAACCTGTCAGCCACACTAGAACATTTTTTGCTACCAAGGCTTCCCCAATAAATTGCATAACACAGACCTCAGAGCAGCTGACAAAGTTGAAGAAGTTGATAAAGTCATGCTGGCTTAGTTAGTCTACCCTGTGCCTGCCACCCAGTTGGAAGATGTGCCTCCTAAAAAAAGAGGTGTGATTTAAGAAATACTGGAAATATTTATATGCACATCATGTAAACCATGAATAAGAATGGGCCCATGGACTGAGGGGGAGAAAAACACTCTTGAGTTAAAACTCCACGAGAATGATTAAGACAGAATTTAGTCTATACATGACATGGCAGACACTACAGTGCAGGGTAATCATTATTTAAGATGGTAGTGAGCTCTGCATCTAACAGCAAAATTAGTCATTATAAAGTACTACATAATCCAAAGAAACTAAAGTGGAATTCTTGATGTGTAGGTCTGCATTCATCCAATGGAAGAGTGGGGCATGGCTAAATATGCCCTAGACAGACTCTGCCCAAAATAGGAACCTCAATGTCAGCATGCAAATTTCAGGTGCTTCCCTAAAAGTGATGTACAACCAGTTCTCCCAGGCAGAAAACAAAAAAAAACCAAAAACAAAACAAAACAAAACAAAAAAAGGTCCAAACTTTATATATAATCCATCATGGAAAAGTGCCCAAATTATTGCAAACATGGCGCAGATGTTACCAGACTGTTCATGGAGTCTGGGAAGGGACTCATTGTAGCAACAGTTGCGGTAATGATATTAAATATGTCCTACACATTAATTATGGTCTCTTTTAAAACATTATACCTTCATACTTAAGCAAAGTTCATCATAGCATTCCATCAAATTTCTTTAGCTTGGCCAGTTAGTACTTCAGTCTTAAACCATTTCACTTTCAGCAATTTACTTATTAGTTATTCATCGTAACAATTAAAAAAAAATTGTTCCAAATATCAGTTTATTCAGCATCTGTATTTCTGGTAACCAAATCAGTACAACAGATGTTGGCCCATGTTGATTATTTGATTGCAAGGCAAGACATTCTTTGATATTAAGAACATGTGAGCTAGAGTGCTTTTATTTACCTTTCTTTGGATTTTGTTTTTCCCTTATCTAAAAGTGCAAAAGAATGGAATAATGTAATAATTTCTTTGTAAAAAAAAAAGACAAAACCCTTGCACCTATTTTTTTTTGTTCAAGACTTGTATAAATTTTGACAATTATGCCAAAAATTTCATGCAAATCCCAATAAGGTGTTATATTTTCTATCATACAGAACGTTACAGAAATATGTACATTACAAAGCATACATTGTATATTAAAAGTCAGGAAGCATTTTTCCCCCACTGGTTAAAGTAAAGCCTTTGGAGCTGTCTAACTCAGATGTGGTAATGTACTTCAAAGCTTAGAGAACTTATAAAATAAGATTACAACTTAAGTCTCTGCACAGAACATATTGTTAATATACAATTCATTACTGTGAGTTTCTAACACATTTTTTTGCATGGTACTAAAGTGGTAATACTTCTTTTCCTTTTCTAATTAACAGATTTAACATTCAGAAATAATAAAAGAAATATAAGGCAATATCACTTTACCGTTCCATTTAGACAGTATGTGCTAATATAATTCTTGTGATAAATATGAACCTGTTCATTTATCGAATCCCTAAGAAGATTATCTAAAGCAACTCCCATGTAATTACCATTCACCATCTGTTCCACCAGGGCCTCAGCTGATCTGCTGGCATCTTGCAGTTTTCTGTACTTCTCAGGCTTTTCTCGCTGGATGGCCTGCAGCATGACAGGAAAGGTGAGTATTTCAACAGAGGGATTTTGAACAAGAAAGTAATTAGTCTCAAGGATATCTTCTGATTTCATGAGAGTTTTTAACCCATCATATTGCCCTGACTGCCCCCTGATTTGCAATGGAAGCAACAGGTACCGTAAACCACCAGGAAGGGAGTGAAAGCCAAATACAAAAACTGAGACAGAACACAAAGAGGAGACAAATGACACATAAAAGACACAGAAAGTAAGAGCTATTTGAAACACAATATTTCACAAAGAAAATATTCATCCAAAGAAATGCCTTGCAGAAGAATAAATTTGCTCATTTTCATGGTAAAAGCAAAAAATTGACCATTCTCACCATATCACAGGAATTCCCAGCATTCTACAGTATCAAACCAATATAAAAATTGACTGCTTATGTTACTATTTTGTTTGATAAGAAAACAGCAACTGTAAAATTCATATATAAGACCACATGCAGCAGACACCCTTATATGGGCTATTAAGAAGAAGAGTTAATTGCAGGTTTAATACTGGCTTCTCATTATGCATTGTACTCAATACTCTTGATTCATTTTCTGTACACAAAATTGCTCACTAATGTTCAGGCCAGATAGCAAGGCCTAGAAAAGGCCAGTTGCTAAAATTAAAAGATATAATAGGAATCTAAATTTAAATATCATTTTGGGTCAGTAGAAATACTGGTGGAAAGTAAACTCATTTTAAATCTGAGAGCACATCAAAGCTGTCTTGTAATTAAAACCATGAAGTCACCTCATTGATTTTGAACTAAATTAGTTGCATAATTTAGGTGCAATTTAGAAGCTCAAAGATGCAACAAGAGCCCACAGTCAAGTTTGATACCAAAAATAAAACAGCCCATACATATCCCAGAGATCCTGACTAACACAGTGTCCCATAAATCAAGCCCCTGGCTTTCCTGCAGCGGATACACACAGACAAGAGGGTATGTCCTCCCAAATCCTACACAATGTGTGGGGAAACACAACACTTGGCCCTGGTTGCAGTTTCCCAGGTTGGCTGACCCCACTGGGCTTCCCCATCACAGTATATTTTCACAGCAAAAAGCTCCTTAAACTGAAAAGAAAGCTCAAATAGGTGTCTAAGAATGCATTTAGTAAAATAACCTTATACAATTAAATTTGGAACTTTCAAATAGATTGTTGCACCCGTATGGAATGAATATAAACATCTTTGAATAAACTCTCCTAAAATAACTTTTAAAATGTGATGTTTAAGACATCTTCAATTTCTAGAAGAAACAGCTCCCTGGAAGACTTCATAGGTGAGGAGGCACAGAAACTTGAAAGAGAAATTTTCAATTAAATTCACACTTTTCCTCAGCCTAACTATAACTGCTATTCATTTGTGCATACAGAAATTGTTAAACAGCAGGCTTTCTAACAATATCCCAAGGATCCTTTTTAATACTGTAACTAAAACAATTTTGGATAAATAAAATATATAAAGAAAATAAATGTAGAGAATAATGAAATATTTTGTACCTTAGAAACATATCTTTAATATATAACTAAATTACCATTGAAATACTGTATGACATAATATAAGTCACAGATGACTGTATGAATTATCTCTTATTTTTGTAGATCAATAAAATCTTGCACCATTCCACAGAACAATTTAAATATTTTCCAAATTAAAAAGTTAAATTAACTCTCTGCAGAGTTCCAGAATCTCTTATAGAATCTTAAATAATACTACTCTGCCTATAATGCCAGGTATAATTAACATGAGAATAACTACTGAGAACTCATAGGAATCATTAAAACACTAAAATATACTGAAAATAATTCTACTCCGTCTGTAACACCAGGTGTGTAATTATCATGTGTATAACTGTAGTGAGCAGAAACAAATCATAAAAAAAAAGTTCATAAAATATGCTAAAATTTATCTTTTAAAACATAAAAACGATATGACATAAAAGCTTGTGGAAGTCAACCCTTCCCTGCAGGAAAAACGTGTGCAGGAAAACATGGAGAAATGCCCACCTCTCTCCTGAAAGATTCAAGTTCCCAGGTCCTGGTAGAAAATACAAGCACTATGTGTGGAGTCCTTAAATAAGCATAAAATAATATGTTGCACATATCAAAATTTCTGTCAACTATTTTTCTCCATTCATTTTTATGTAATTGGCATATATTATGCAAATGAAGATCTAACACTGGGTACAGGAGGACAAACACACAGAGCAAGCACAGTGATAACCAAAGGAGGAGAGACAGAACTCTTGGTTCCTCATACAAAGACAAATGATGTGACAAGGGGAGAAAGGAGGAAATTCACTCCAGGTACTCAAAACACCGACCACATGCTCCTGCCATTAGTCTGTACACTCTGCCATGATTTGCCAAACCTGCAAATTGTGTCTTGGGTTTTTAAGATCCTCAAAAGAAATATTTTGTGTCAAGTGCCTAGAAATGAATGTAGTAGTCCTGGAAGCACCTCTCATTTATTCCTTTGGCTCTGCTTTCTTAATTTTTGCCTTTACTGAAGGGGACCATACTCTTGATCCAGGTTCATTTATGGCACAAGTAGAATGGGTAATTTTGAAGGGATTTGTGAAGTTTTTAAATTTAAATTCTATACATTATAAGAAACACTTTTTGAAAATAGTGGCTAAGGCACTTCAAAATATCTCAAATATATAACCTCTCCCCATTTTAAACTTTTTTTGCTTTCCATAAAAGATTTTTCAGAAAACAAAAGGATACCGATATTAGAGGGAAAGGATAACTTTACAGGCTTTTGTGCAAGCAGAGACTAATTCTCTGTTAGACTACTTTGCAACGGACAATGCAAATGAATTCTATCCCAGATTTAATTGAATGAAAAACATTATATATTCATCTTTAGCTAGCCAAAGGCGAAGGGGCTATTTTTACAAATCTAAACATTTTATTTGACCTTGAGATTTTAGTTGGCAGTTAATGACTTCATAACCTAGAAAATACTGATGGCTGGAGAAATTTGGATGTTATTCATATATCAAATCAACATGCTTTTTTGAGAGCTCTGTGAAAGGATGCAGGGTAACAGTACTCCCTGACCTCCTGTGATGGTGACCCCTCACCCCTGAGGGCAGAGACAGCAACATTTTCATCACCACCTCTGATGGTGATTCACCTCTCAAATATCCTCACCCAACAAAGCATGCCTGGAAAAGGTCACTAAATCAAAACAAACATACGAGAATGTGGCTTCTGAGAATGCCAAGAGAACAAATTTAATTGTCTAGGATATCTGACATTTTCCATTACATCTGTTCCTTGTGTTTATCTTTGATCCTGAATTTCTAGGTGCTTCTTCTCGGCAAACCAAAACTCCTTTCAAGGATATTTATTTCCAGTTTCTTGTTGGATAGTCTCAAATCCAACTGAGTAAGAAGGATTTACTATCTGAAATTGTGGAGGTCTTTTGCACCTGAACCCTCATATATTTGAACTTGCAATATTGAAAGCTCTTAACTTAAGAAAAACATAGAAATCCTGAGTCATTCTTAGGTCTGATTTTAGTAAAATACACATGCTAACTGTAGAATATTTATGTGGGATGCAGTATAACAATATTTACAACATTAATGTTTGGATGTCTCCATTATTTAGGAGTATGGCTATTCAACAATGTAACTTCTATTCTTATGGCTTTGCAGTCTCCCTGCCCAGGTGAGGTAAATATCTTTCTTCTGTATCAGGGAAAGGATATAAATACTTTTCTTCTCCCCAGACACAGGAATGGACTTTTTGCACATATCTAATATATTCAAGCTACATAATACATCTGCCAAAGGCTAATTTCCTGCCAGGATCTGAACAGCAGCTGGCTTAGCAAACAGAGTCACTGCATTTCATACAGCCTGCTCTTGGCTCTGTCTCCCCCAGGACTCCTCTGAGCTGGGATGGGAGAAAGATTTTGCACTTTATGAATCAACAATGATGGCAAAAGAGATTTCCTTGTGGATTTCATTTCCGACATCTCTGTCACTCTATGATGCAGCAGATGCACTTCCACTAAATCTTATGGAAGTGACTTCTCATCCATGAAAAATGACGGGCAGGAGCAAGCTGCCACAAGAAAAAAAAAGAAACAACAAAACCTCTAAAACTAGTAATCTGTCCCCGAAAGAAGAGCAGAAAATAAAGTCATGACAAAAAGGCTCTAGGACTCAGCACTATGGTAGGGAATAAAGGACAGTTCTGACATCAGCTAAGCACAGGTGTTCTGTGATAAAACAATTTATGTTATCACAGGGGCAAAAAACCATAAATGATAAAGTAATGATAAAGTAACCCCTAAATGATAAAGTAAGGACAAGATGGGACTTCTGCACACGTGTGTAGATGGTCACATGCATGGACATATGAGTACAACACTGGGCTATGATTGTGGATGTCAGTGCACATCCTGGTTTTGGCTGGAAGACAATGAATTTCTTAGTAGCTGGGACAGTGCTGTGTTTTGGATTCATTATGAGAATAATATTGATAAAAAGAATGTTTTGTGTTTTCTAAGTTGTGTCTATTCTAACTCAAGAACTTTTATTTTGGTATATCTCATGCTCTGTCAGTGACACACACACACACAAAAAAAAAAAAAAAAAAAAAAAAAAAAAAAAAAAAAAAAAAAAAAAAAAAAAGCAAGCTAGGAGGGAATGCAGCCAGGACACATGACCCTAACTGGTCAGGGGGATATTCCACACCACAGAATGACATGCTCAATGTCTCAATGTATAAACTGGGGGAGTTACCTAGAAGGGGGCTTATTTGGGTTCAGGGAGGGGGTCGGCCTTGGCCTTGGTGGTGAGCAATTGCATTGTGCATCAATTGCATGTTGCTTGTTGTTGTCTTTCTATTATCTGAATTATTATTTGCTATCATTATTATATTTTACTTTATTTCATTCAACTATTCTTATCTCAACCCACCTTTTTACTTTTGGTTCTCCCCATTCCACTGGGGTGGGTGAGGGGAAGTGAGCAGGTGTGATGCAAGTTGCCAGGTGGTCTTAAAGCACAACTGTACAATAAAATCTATTCCAATTATCTCTCACATGTGTTTTCCTTTCTGCCTTTCATTCTCCTTTTATATGCGCTCTAAAACTTACTAGAGATTGTATAATATGTTAAAACACACACTATCTTATTTTTTATTGATTTGAGGTTCATTTTGAGAGAACTAATAAACAAAAGTGTTAGCAAGCAACAATGAAACTGTTTAAATCAATGAACTGAACAGTATTTTCTTCTTTACCTCTCATTTTATGGATGGAGACAGAGACAAGAAAAGACAAGACAAGAAAAGTCAGGTCAGGACAAGTTTAAAGACCTGGCATTCAGAAAAAAATGATATTTTTCTTTACATTTTTAAAAAGCATCTTCAAAGACTTGCACTAACTGAAAACCATTCAACACACAATCTATGTAACACTTGTCAAGTGCCATCTTTCAGAGTTCTCACTTTCAAATTAATACATGTAATAGAATGTTTTCTCCCTTACAGCAACTAGAAATTTCTAAATGTAACTTGATTTTCTATATGAAATCTTTATTTTAAAAACAGCGTAACTCTGTGAATTTAAAACAGATCTTGGACCTTAAAAATATTTCCAATGTTAATGAAGGAGACATATTGATTTTTCTTATATCTATTTAGAATTACTGGTTTGTCTTAGACCTCTCTTGACACAAAACAGATTCTTTTCTGCACTACTTTACTGAAAAAAAATCTGGAAATTTGTTTGTTAACAATTCATTTATTATATTTCCAAGGAGATCAAAGGATCATCTGGAATATCTCCTGCTATCTTTAGTGCCTTGAATTAAAACTGTAAATGGTAATGCACTGGTCAGATCCCACACATCTTTCTCCAGTATTAGGTGTGTTTTCACCAAATGAGATGAGCCCTGGATAAATGTGGTAGGTAGTGGCCTCCCAGCCCCAGTGTTCTTCCTCAGCTCCAGCAAAGGCAAAACAAGAGCTAGAGAAATTCCACCTCCACCCCTTCACTTGCAGCAATCACCAACTCCTCAAAAGCAAGGAAAGAAGGAGGAATATGAACTGTGGCTCCTGGATCCTTTACTGCTTTTACAAAGTCTTAGACAATATGAGGTAGAACCAATTGGAAACCTCACAGTGTGGGTAGCCTGAGTAATTAGTAGGTCAAGATGAGTTAATTTTCATCCTTGAAATAAATGTTCTTCAGAATCTGAATATATGAAAGGGTGATCAGCATTTTGTTTCGTTTTTTCTCTTTCTTTCTTTCTTTTAAAATTTTGATTGGAGCACATGGAAAATTGACTGCATATCTATTAATGTATTAGCTGAATACTGCTAACTCAGTATGGAAGCATGTGAACCCATCAAATCTACTATTGTATTTGATCCAGTCTGCATATATATGTATATTTCATATAACATGAAGTTGTGGCATGAATTAATTCAAGATATTCCATTGGAATGCATACTTTGCATAGTTAATTAATGTTAATTAATAACACTAATGACAACATAAATAACTAAAACTATTGCAAGAAACTTGGAATTTAACATGGAATTTAAAAATGTGCGTTTACAGTCATAAAATTTCATGTTACTCAATGTTATCATAGCTGATTTATGATGGAAAAGAAGAAAATGAGAAAAAACAGCAGCAAATCTAAATTCAATACAGTAGCTTTGTTCCATCTCTTTGTGCTCTAGGAGTATGCATCAACATGGGTTTTAATGATGCACCATAACATACTATGCTACTACGTGGGATATTTATAAAAAACACCCCTTTCTCTTACTTGGAAAAGATGGGAACTTTTTCATTGATCTACAAAAATAAGTAAGGAAGAAAATTTCAAACAGTTTAGTTTTCAAGGGGTAAACTCAGTAATTCAGTCTGTGACACTAACACATACAAACATAGATACTTCCTAAGCAGTGCGGAACCATTCACTTTGGCAGGAAAGAACAGTTTCTGGTTCTGATATGGTACTACAATAGAGTAAAAAAATAGAGTAAAAGCCCTGTGGAAACTAGTGATAGTCATACATATTTTACAGCTCTGTAAAAGGAAAGAGATATAGATTTTCTTTAGCATCCACTCCAGTGACACTTTTCATATTTTTAAGTTTATGCATGTATGATGTCAAATTAAGCTGTCAGTATATAATGATGTTGCATATTTAAGAAATGATACATAGCCTTTGGTATAACTTTACCTAAAACATTCATGGATATAGAACACCTTAATTAAATATGAATATGTATGAACAACAACAACAGTCTATGTGTTCAGAAAGCTTGTGTAGTAATGTTGGTGCCAAAATCTGAAATTAACAGAAACAGTGAACACTTCTAAATTTATCTTGGACAATCAATGCTTGTCGAGTTTACATTTGAAATCATTTAAGCTTGGACTCTGAAAGCACTTTGACAAGCTAACACAGACTGAGAGACACGTATACGAGTGGTTTCTCCTACATTGACTCTTTCTCTGAGGTCGGAGAGGTTCCCTTCCTTGCGAAAGACGGCAAACTCGGGGCTCTGCAGCACTGCCTCGGAGCGCGTCATCCAGCTGTGCAGCTCTGTGGTGTCCGAGTCAAACCTGAGAGACACAAAAGGGCAAAGAGGCTTTCAACTCCCCTGAAAACAGGACTGGCAGCCAACACGGTTCTTTAAACAAGTGAATAAACAGCAATTTCTATCAGCAAAAGGCAGTTTTAAACTCCCACATCTCATCAGAGAGTTCATAAAACTATTCACTCTAAAATTTAGAAACACAGAAATGCTTTTTCATTTTTAAGACCCGATTTGACAGCTGAACAGATGCAATAATTTTCACAGTAAGTATTCTAATTTTTCATGCTAATGTTTTTGGAAGATATGAAACAAATGTCTTTCAGGGAAGAGAGAGTACCACAAGTCCTGTTGAGAAGCTGAGGATGTAAGGCCTATCTGACTGACCAAATGAAGCCTTCAAACCTGTGAGATCACTGTCCCGGCTTGTGATAATAATATTATGAAGGGAATTCAAGCAGAAAATTTGATGGAAGAATCTTTTTCTGATTAACTCAGATTTGTTGTAGAATGTAATCACTAATCAGCAAGTAAAGTATAATTTTCCACAGTTAAAGCTTTAGAAACCAAAATTAAGATCCGCACTCTCTGCACTTAATTTATAACTAGTTTTTACTCTGCAGCCTCTTTACTACATTCTGGACTCTTTCATCAACTCCTTTAAAACTTATCTTAATTTGTATTAACCACTCTTCAGGTAATGTCTCAAAATGCAATTATTTAAATTATTAATATCTAGAAATTTCAAATTGTGATTCAGTATCTATTGTAATTTTTAAAACAAGAAGCTTCAGACAATATTTTTTCTCAGTTTTGCGACACTCTCTGATTTCATTTCCTTACTGCACTGTATGTTCTAATATTTATATCCCTTTTGAAGCTGCTTTTTTTACTGCAGCAATACAGTGAACACAATAGAGCAGAAAGACCTGTGGGTAAAAAAAATCTGTATCCTTCAGTTTGCTTTGGACTATAGGTTATATCATTTGCATAAAACTGAAAATCTACTAAAACCAGTAACTTGAACAAAAATTATACCCTGGGAAGAAATAAAATATTTTATAAAAATACACTTCATTTATAGAAGGATTTATACTAAAATACAAGGTTTAAGGTAAAACTCTGTGCTACATAAATCTATACGTACAGAAATGAATACAAAAAGGAGTCCCATGCTTCAGCTAATATTTATGCTTCCTTTTTTTTCCTTCTCCACTGTGATTTTTTGTATTCATAAATAATAAAAGAAAAAGAAAAAGAATCATACACCACCTTAATCTCAGTCCAATATTCTACATTCAAATTATAAACTCTTAGGAATAATTTTGATAAAAATTTTCCTAATAATACTAATTGAATACTCATTCAAGGAGAAAAATGTGACTTTGAAGTAAAGGGAGGTGCAGAAACCTTCCATTTTACAAAGAACTCCAAATTCCAAGGCAAAACACAAAATAAAATTTCTGGATGTTTCAAGGAATGTCTGTGCTGGTAATGGATTCTAATCCTTTAACAGGAACTCCACAGTCACTTGAGAGCTTCCTATTTCAGCTTTATTTCTGATCATTAAATCAACTGCAATTCTTGAAATAAAATGTTATCCTCTGTTCTACAAATAATAACTGCATATTTGATGATCACAAAAAACCAGACATCTGATAGCAATGAAGTTTACCAGTCTGTAAATACTAAAATTCTTTGACTGCAGGTAAAATTGTATGAGTTCTGGCATTTGTTCCATTCTGAAGCTGCAGGCAAGTAGAATTAGTGAGACCAACTCCGAAAAACTGCCTGGTCTTACCCTAGTACAGGATGAAAACTGACAGAAAAATGTTCATCAGAGTTCAATTCTTAAAAAAAAAAAAAGGATTTAGCCCTTGCCTCTGCAACACCTGGAAGAGGAATGGGAGCATTTGGGATAGTTTTGACAGAAAAACAAAATAATTAGGAACACATCTCATGGCCCAGAGAGCCATTCAGATTGTGGCAAGTATTAGACATAGATCTTGAGAGTCCCCTCCAACTGAAAGCATTCTATAATATGACATGATTCTCTGATATGACAAAGTTGATATCATGTAACAGACTGCTCTGTCACATGCAGTTTCTCCTGGAGATAAATACAATTTCAGAAACAAAGCCACCTGTTCAAAAAAAGGGCAGTAGAGAGGGGTTCAGAAAATAATTAAAATAAATAGAAGTTAAGTCTAAGTAGCTTTTTGCAGTACATAAATATCTTTAAGATAAATTTAAGATTTTAAGATTTAAAACTTTAAGATTATACCTAGTGAGACAAAATGAAAATCATTCTGTCATGTTCATCTCGTGTGAAAGGAGGAAACATTGTTAGAAATGACATTTAATCATTCTGCTTTAGTGTTTGGATACTGCCTTCCTGAGCACATCTCAGGTGGGAATTATATTAGCTCTAGATTGATATCAAAGTATAAATAGTCTTTAAATCCCCTAGGAACAAGAATACTTCAGACATAAAATAGTGCAAGACTGCCTTTCTGTCCCAACAAAATTCAGCTCAGGTAGAATTTGTAAAAATAGATCAATGAAAGATACTAAACCAAAATCACTTAAGAAATTACTCTAAGTAACTTGTGACTTAACAAGTACATTGGCATGCTCCCCATCTAAAAATTGACACAGAGGATTTATTCTTCATGCAGCAGTCATGCTTTTGTTTTCCACCTGTTTTTTTCTTCTGCTGTTCCACAAGAAAAATTCTAAATTTACTGGTCCCACAGCCTTTTCTCTACATGCCAGCACACGCCAACAGAGTTCAAGTGGAGATTTATTTGTATTGTAAAATATAAACAAATTAACTCTTGTTACTTAGTGATTTCCGTAAGTTTTTTTTTTTTTATTAGAGAGTGGACTTGTAGTAGGACAAGAGTATACTATTGTCTTGGGTTATGGAACCAAAAAATGTGTATTCTATTTCATCTGTTGAAAGCAGTTGGGGAAATGTAGCTTTTTGGGTTTTTTTTCCTCTTGTAACTACGGGGGGAGGGGCGTGGATGCTTTCTGATAATGGCCCAGCTGTTAAAACTGGGTGGGGCGGTGTTCCTTATCTCTTTCACCACCATCCTCCCCGCCCACGGGGATATTGGCTGATAATGGTCCATTAAGGCTCCCCAAGCACATGACACATTCCATCATCCCAGTGTGAGAT
>VZUI01009562.1:0-15027 GCA_013401135.1 Cettia cetti
TTGGAGGGAGGGGATTTGGATTCCACATTTCCTAAGGAGGTCCTGCCCCTTCTTAGCAGATACCTGTCTTTCAAACCAAGACAAGCCCAAATAGCATATTAAGCTCAAGGCCAACGTTCTAATTTTAAAAAAAAAAAGTCACTAAGCACTACCGAGCATATCAAATTGCAAAAAACCCAGATCTTCAACATGTTCAAAAATTGGAACATGGAAGAGATCACATAAATCAATACAGAGAACAGAAAAATCAATATTCTGTCCAACAACCATTATACAGATAGAATATGTTATTATTTTATCTAATATGCTCTGTTCAAATCTGTTATCTCAACACCTTCAAGCCTCAGACTGGGTGTCAAACAGGACTGCTATGGCTTAACCCCAGCCAGCAACCAAGCACCACACAGCCACTTGCTCCAGCGGGATGAGGAGCAGAGTCAGAAGAGTAGAAATGCAAAAAACTTGAGGGTTGAGAAAAAAAGAGTTAATTAATTAGAAATTTCTTTAAAAAAATTCTAAGGAAAAAAAAAAATCCAAAACCACAAGAGCCATTACAAGGAAACCCAAGAAAGACAAGTAACACAGATAAAAACAGCTGTTCATCAGAGAATGTCTGATGACCAGCAGACAAGCCCCATCAGCCTTCCTCTTATTTTTACTGCAGAGTATGACCCCATATGGTATGGAATATGCCTGTGGTCAGTTGGACTCAGCTGCTCCAGCAGTGTCCCCTCACGATTCCTTGTGCACCTCCAGCCTGCTTTATTGAGACAGTGTAAGAAGCAGAAGAGACTGGCTCGGTGCAAGCCCTGCTCATCAGTAACTACAACATCCACCTGTTATCAAGACTATTTTCAGTACAAATTCGAAACAGTTACTGTGAGAAAATTCAACTCTATTCCAACCCAAACCAGCACAGTGCACTAAGCTCTACTCAGTGTGAGAACTCAGTGATCCTGAGACCACTGTACCTCAGCACAAATGTGTGGGGCAAAATACAGTTTAATCAGAAAAACAATCAATTAGGAAGCAGAAAAATGTTTTCCCATACCACAACAAAGCCGCAGCCACAGCTGGGATGACTGAACCCAGAGGAAAACAGTTACTGTTCATGTTACTGTTCAGTCCTTTCCCCTTGTATGTACATACATACAACCCCTAGAAGAATTAAGGTATTCAATTAACCTCAGTTTGTCCTTTAAACTGGAGATGACATGTCATATGGATAATAGCATAGAGCTGTTTTGGATTCAAATTCCAAACTGTGTTCTGTAACCAGCATTTTTCAACATCTGTTTTACGCCAGTTCTTTTCCACACACTTTTTAACACAACTGAGGTAAGTTAAGTTCCCAACTACCAAGTTTTACATCACTTAGTTCTTACAGTGCTTTCATCTCTCCAAGGAAGTACTTCCCACTGTAATAAAGTAGTACAGGATAAGTGTGCCACATTTTTTGTTCAGCTGAGAAAACAAACATTGCTGATTTCCTAACTTTCAACTCTAAAAGGAGCAGCATTTTCACTATGGTAGTATAGCAGCATTCTTTCCTCAGAGGTCCTTGTGAAGAAAATTAAGCTGCTGCATAAAGTACATTTCTCTCAGCTACCTATTTTTAAATTTGATCCAGTGTACATTTGTTAACACAATTAATTTCTCCAGAATCATCTTGTGGAATCTGGGGCCCATGAAGCCTCTCTCTGCCTAAAAACTTTAACTTATCAGTACCTGGTGAAGTAACTACCATTCATACCCAAATTCATGCCAGTGCTCTGAAGCTAAAAATTGTTGCCTTACATGCAGAATATTCACAGTCCTAACAAATTACTTTTCAGAGCTTAAAGAAATACGAATAAAAGCAGTAGTTAAAGATTAAAGGGCTTCCTCAGACATTTACACTAGAGAGCATGGGTTCCAAAGAGCAAAGGCAATTTTCTTCCCACAGAGAAGTCTATATAGTGTAATTTTTGCAAACCATTATGCAAGTAAACAGCTTTGCTATGGCAGCCTTAAACCTTAAGTGTCTCAGAATTTCCATATTTAAATATTTTGTTTTACTAAGATCTCCAATAGATACTTCATTGTCCACTGGAGATCAGCACTATCAGAGCTAAAACCGAGCTGAATTTTTCATCTCGGTCTAGAAAACATGGACAAGCTGTATGAATAACTTCTTTGTTCTGCACATTTGCACTATTGTAATTCCAGCATCCTGTGATCAGACATCAGTGTTTTACCTAATATCTCTGATTGTTGCTCTCTTCATTGGATCCACTTGCAGCATGTGCTTCAAAAGAGTAATTACAGATGGATTCAGGTACTGAGGGGTATAAAAGATACCATCACATATCTTCTTAAAAAGGGTTGGCACATGATCATCATCAAATGGAAGCGTTCCGCATAACAAAGCATAGAGAATAACCCCACTGCTCCAAATATCTACTTCTGGACCCGCATATAACCTGTGAAAAAAATAACTATTAATGCTTTGTATTTAATACATTTAAATATGTTTTCTTTCAGTTTTCTATTGTATCACAGTAATTAAAAGCACATGAACTCTGGACAACTGATTTTGCAAGCACTATGCCAGTTCTATGCCATGCCTCCCTGGGACTCCAGTACTCTACCCATTCTAATACATAATAACAGGGCATAAGTACAGTTTTTCCTCTCTAATGTGTAACAATAATCCACAGTGCAATTTCACACAATGGCAAATTGAAAGAAACATGCATCTGCTTACTACTAAGAAAGCCCAGGTTATATATTGTTATCAATGTTTTAGAGTAATCTCTGCAAAGTTAGCTATCCCCCAAACGGTGGCTGAAAAGTTTAAGTCCATATAGCAGAACATACTCTGTGCCACTGCCAGAGTAAAACAGACATCTGGCCTCCAATCAACAAGGGGCAATATTAGGGTAGGTAGCTGAAAGCAGATTTTGCAATCATAGATTACAAAAAGACTGAGTATCTACTCTGAAGCAAGTATTTAACTGCTACTCAACTTCACAGCAGACTCTGCCTGTAACTCTGCACCTCAGCTTCCAAGATCTGAGCTGTACATGAGATTTTTAAAGCAATTCAGGCAGAGTGTACACAATGCATTTGGGGCATTACACATCACCTCTATTCAAAGCTAGTTCACAGCTAGCTTTAAACATTTAAAAATCAATACAACTAACAGCCCTCAGTTTCTCAGCATCAAGTTTGCCAACTAAACTAGTTTTGTACCCTTTAGAATCAAGCAGCAACATGAGTGAAGTACATGCATACATGTATCCAATATAAAAGAAACTACCTTCCAGAAATTACTTCTGGTGCAGCATAGTTAGGGGAACCACAGCTTGTTCTTAAAAATTCTCCATCTGACATCATATTTGATAGACCTGAAAGTGTATAAGAGTAACTACTAAAAATTCAGGGAGCAAAATTATTTCACACTGCATATACCACCTAGAACAAACCACTAGTGATTCATATTAGAAAATTAACAAATTTATTCTAGTTAAACAATAATATTGTTTGGAATTATGGATGTGTTATATCAGCATGCCACATAATCCTCCATACATTTTACCAGAAATCTGAGTAATAGCAATCCATTACTGCCCACAGCCTAGAGATATTTGAGAACATATTAATTCCTAGACCAGAACAGTTAAATTTGGATGATACAGGCATGACAGAGAACAAAGTTGCTTTAAGGGAGATGAAGCAGTACAGCAAGATAGGATTTTGGTCATTAACAAGAAAGTACTAAAAACCTCATTTGCTTCTAAAATGCCCAAGTTGGAAATGCTACCACAGAGTTCCCTAAAATACTGTTAAAGGTTACACAGAAGAAGGGAACTGAGGAGTAAAAATGACTTTACCAGAATTTACACCCCTACACTACACACCTGTTTCCTGCATCACTGCAGTTTAGTAATCTGCTTTTTAGATACTCTGTAAGCAACAGAAATGTGCTTTAGAACTAGGCCACCTGCATTCACCAGCACTCAGTATAATCTAACAGCTGTAGAAAATTTCTTCTAGTTTCCTCAGTGAGACTGCATGATCAAGACTACCATAAGACAAAGAACTCAGCCTTCAAAAAGGAATTATGCCCTTTTATATGTCAGCAGGGAATGTGGAGAGGAAAGAGTACAGCTTGGCTAGCTTTCATATTCTAACATACAAAAGCTTTTATTAAACTCTTGTTTAATACACCACTCATTATTAACTGAGTGCTACAGTTTTACTAATGCTAAGTTACAGAAAGATATATTTGTAATTTACTGTCCTTCATTTCTTCACCACGTGAGCTATTTCACCCAAATAATTTTCTTCACATGAAAAATCAATATGATTCCCAGGGCCCACACAGTTGAAAACCATACTTTCAAAACATACTTAGAATACTCAACATTACCTAACACCTTTCCCTGGAGACTTACATAAGCGGGTATTCTCCACAACGTCTACAAGAGATCTGTCCTGACACAGCAGTGTGGACATCACAGATACCTTACTATGTTTATGTGATGAGGTTTCCTGACTCAAATGGTTTCAAGAAACAGCTTCAAGGCTTCTCTGCAGCTGTGTTATGAACAGCTGGCATAAACAAATCAGGAGGACTAGTGTATTCTGTAGATTCTTAAAGATGATGAACTGTCCCTGCGCTGTTCTTCCAAGAGAGCTAAGCATCTACATTTTACAGACGGTTAAACAGACAGAAGTGAGTTTCGAAGAAGAAAGATCAGAAACTAAGTCTACTGAGCATTTTAAATGAAAGAAAATATTGTTAAGTGAAACCAAACTAATCAGTTCACAATTTCAGGCAGTCACAGAAAATACCTCAAAGGAAAGCAAGAAAGTTTGAGAGGAAAACAAGTTCAGTAAATGTGCAAGAACATTATTTTGCTTTGTATCTATTTACTTCATGTTCTTCTGTTGTATCCCACCACCAGGATATTAAAGTATACATACTTTATTTAATATTACCTATTATTATTAATAGGATCTAACACTAGAAATGCAATCAGATAGAAAAATAAAGCACTACTTACCAAAGTCAGCTATCTTGGCATTCATGTGTGCATCAAGAAGCACATTTTCAGGCTTCAGATCTCTATGTACTACCATGTGCCTATGACAGTAATCCACACCAGAAAGGATTTGCTGAAACAGACGTCTGCTTTCCTTCTCATCAAGCTAAAACAGACAAAGATTTTAAATAATTAAGAGACAGTGGAACTTAACTTGTTTTTCGTTTTTACTAGCCAGAGGAAACATTCCCACCATCTAAATTTATCAATTATACTTATCATTTGATACTTTATACAGCAGATCATCAGAACTTGTAGCAAGCAGCTTCATATCTTACATAATTTTGTTTGTGCCACAGCTCTGAAGTAACTAAAACAAAACATACACACTTTCTCAGAAAGTCACTGCAAGTTCTTAATCACAGTTTTGAAATTGGGTTTGGCAGATGTTGCACACTCACTAACTAGAAACATTAGCACTCAAACATTTAACTTCATCTAACTGCAATTATCAACAAACTTTGATATTTAAGCACAGCACAAGATTTAAGCTGGTGAAATGCAGCCCAGAAATTATAAATTTCAGATGCTATTTATGCTATGAGCAGCTAGTCCCAAACAGCAGACTTAGGTGGGCATTTCCTACAAAGACCTGTAATCCACATCAGTTTGTCCCAGCAACTGAAGTATCCTATATATCTAAATTGTCTGTAAAAAGTGACTTAGATCTTTCACACAAGCTGTTCTAATAGTAGAAGACAGTAATAAGGGCACAATGGTCACTTTCCAATAATGAGAGATACTGAAGAAACAGTTTTCAGCTACTCCAACTGGGTACATATTCATCTCGTTTAATCCCAGCCATTGCAAATTAACAGATTAGTAGAAAGGAAGAATGCTATGACAAAGTCACACAAAGATTTGAAATGTGTTAACATATAACCATCTGTACTTTCAGAAAAAACCACAACAGTCATAAAATATATTTTAATTGATAGCATTAAAATGAAAACCAAATACAAGAAAACACACCCACATTTAACAAGGTGTAGTCAGCTCCCCTTGCTCCCAGCCCCTGATAATGTGGTTAGCTTAATTAATGCCACTTTGTGAGGCAAGCAACCATTCTGTGACCATACAAGTCAAGTTCTGCCTCATTATCAGGCCCTGGAGGTTCTGTGAAGCAAACAGACACACCAGTCATCTTCTTCCCCTCCCTACCAGCCTCAAGATTCCTGGATGCCAGGTAGATTATCTGCTTCCTTACCAGCCTTTAGCTCCCAGGCACAGAGCCATGGATGACTCTGTCATGGCATATGGAACTGCAACAGCTGCTAGAGGTGTGTCTTCAATATCAGTTACGAATCCTAATAGGAGTGAAAGCTGTGACTTCTCAATGGCCACAGACACCTCCAACATCCTCTGCTTCCTCTGAGGACTGAGTGACTTGTGTTTGTGCCTATGATTTTCAAGGCTGGACTGTGACTGTTATATGGATGCAGCAAAATATGCATTAAGATTTGACCAGATCTAAAGGGTCTAGGTGAATAGATATACCAAGCTAGGTTCTGAAAAAATTCTGTACTACACTGTTTATAAATTATAGTACATTCCTTCTGCTCACAGAAATCCTGTGACATTCCAATCATAAATCCTGTGCTACACTAATCACAGTATTCTTTTGAGATAAGAAAAATTTTAATTGTATCATTCTCACAAAGATACCCAAAAGTCCGTCCCCTCAGTTTACTGTGACACACGAATGTTGCAAATGCAATAACAGAATGCAAGACACTGATTTGCAGAACTGGACTACTTCTTACCCTTCCATTTTTACAGATATAATCAAATAGTTCTCCTCCTGAAACATATTCCATCACCATGAAAATGTCAGTGGGTGTACTGATGACCTGGTACCTGATAAAAAAAGGCATTTATTAGACTACACACTCAGTAAAACACTAGTTACATTTAGTTGAAACCGAAGTTGTACAAATAATCAGATAAAAATATACTTTAAAATAGTTATCAATCAATCTACAGCTACTGGAACGACAATTTTCAGAAGTTTTTTTACTCTCCTTTCACTATGTGATGCCACCATTGCAAAGACTAGCAGGAAAGTTGTAATCCCTATCAGGAATATCAGTCCTTGTTCTTTCAGAGGTACAAGTTATAAGATTGTTTACAGTGCTGCCTCACCAACAGCTTGATGCAGTGAAAAAGGACTTTGAAAGGACTTTTCTAGTGTTGCAAAAATACACACTTTTCGACATTAACATGAAAAAAAATTCACTTTCCATAAATGAAAAGGTGTACTCCCGGACTAGGAAAAAAATCCTCTTAATGATGAATATTAGTATTTAAGACTTTTGATCTCTGGTTATGGTATTTTTATCATTCTACTTCAATTAAATTTTAAAAACCTAGCTTTGAAATAACATGTTTAAGGACAAAATCACAATTTAAGAGATTTTAATTTTCTCCATATCCCTACCTAAAAATTGCTTAATTTGTTCCCTTTACAGCATTCCACAAGCAAAAGAAAAAATTATCCCTGTGATTCCCTGGGAAAGAAACTGTCATCTGAGATCTGCTAAACTGTCTTCAGTTTACCTACACCACAAGCACACACTGCTTATTAATCCTGGTATGTTACTTGGTGCACTGACACTTCCTATTCTGTTTCAGCTACAGGTATGCCCTTTGGACTCATCCACACATTAACTGAAAGCACTAGCAATTTTGCTGACAAATCAGCTCAACAGTCTTCTGAAAACTTGTGCACTGAAGAAGTAGGTGAGTTGACCTTACACAACGTAATTTAGCTTCAGTTTAACAGCTGTTGATGAATTAAAGCAAGTGCAGAGACATGGCATCTCCCAGTGGCAATGGAGTTTTTGGACAAGATTCTACACATAAAAAACCTACCCACATGATGACTAAGACAGTGGAAGTCACATTCCAGAAGTGCAGACTATCTTAACAGGAAATTAGAGTCAAAAGAAAATCAATGTTACTTATAACTTACTAGCACAGATGAGACGTGAGGGGTCTACTCTGGGACACAGTTGTACTCTGAAATCCACTGATGAACTACTGATCAACTAAGAGATGTAACCAGGCACATTTCAAATACTACATTTAGACAAAGGGTAGCCACTACACTGAAGATTTCTGAAATAGCGATCACATTTCTCAAACTGTACATCCTTAATTCAGAAAAAATCTTGCAAAGCACCACCTACACTGAAAAAACATTATCACTGACCAGCACATCACTAAAAACACTTTGAGAAGATATAATAACTCACTATAGAAATGACCTTTACACTCTTGTTCTTAGTAACTCATTTTCCAAGCAGAAGGAAAAAAAAAAATCAAACATAAACAGAAAAGAAAAATGAAGTAGCCACTAAACTCAGAGATGACTGCTACCAGAAATACCTGTCATGACATTACCTTTCATACATCTGTCCAAAGAATGTCTCGACAAAGACTAGATTAGAAAGTCTCCAGCCTGTAGTAATAATCAGCTTTGTGAAAACACATTACAGAGGGCACAGCTGCATATTTTCAAGCTGGTTACTTTTCTGTCAAGATACTGTTTATAGTATTGCCATTTAAATGTATTTTAGATCAGTGAGAGCAAAAAGAGATTACTGCCTAAGTAAGTTTGATTACAGTAAGCAAAACTTACAGCTTAATTATATGAGGATGCCTGAAGAGTTTGAGGTTCTGAATCTCCCTGCGGATTTTGCCTACAACATCAAGGCTGCGAATCTTCTGTCGATTCAGGATCTTCACCGCAACTTTATGCCCAGTTAACTCATGTTTTCCAACTGCAAGAAACAAGGAAGTATTTAGCCAAGGTTTTCAATTGCTCAGTTAAGACATTATTTCTCCTTTTTGAATGTAGCCAAGTTAAGACACTAGCATTCCACATATTCCCATTATCTTTGGGGAGGCTGAAACCAGATGGTATGAAATTTCTTCAGCCCTACTCCAATTTCTCCCTCAATTCTATCATTAGAAGATGTATATATGTAAGAAATTCCTTAAACCTAACCAGCAGAAGTCTTGCATCATAACATTTTTTGCAATATTGGTTTAAAAAAACCCACAAAATAAGCATATTCCCAAACCCTGACATCCTTGCTAATTAGAGAGAGCATTTTCTCTTCCTGTGTAAGTCATTCCAAGCTTTTTTTATTTGGCAACCCACTCAAACATGTTTTCCTGTATCTTTTCTACTTCATCTGCAAGGGTCACTCCTATCACTCCGTCAAGAAGCCTGCTTCAGCAACTGCTCTGAATTACCAGTATAAGAACCAGATCAGTTTACTTATAAAAATGCATCTGTCCTTGGAGCAGTCTGACAGCTCCATAGTCTGTGCAGTTAACACCAGAGCTTTATTCTATTTAAGTAAGTGGCAAATGCGACGAGAAACACACAAAAAAATAGAACAGAAACAACAAAAACCAATGCAAACATGCAATCACACTTCAAGAAGTGGAAAAGAAACTAAGGACAGTTCCACTGTTCTTTAAACAGGGGAACTAAAGTGTAAACTATTTCAGTCAGTTACCTCTCCTAAAGTCCTTAACTTTGTAAGTGCTATTGGGACTAGTCACAGCACAGTCCATCACAGTATTTTTCTTAAATCCAAAACACGATCACAGATGGAACACTGAGAAGCTAAGTATTTCTTTTACTAGAAGGCTTCCCTATCTGCATGGCTGCTACATGCAGTGATTATAGTAACACCATTCATTTGCCACCCTGATTCCTACCTTCCAAAGATAAGTCAGATTCTCCTGACACCCACATTGTTGTCCATGTGAATAGACATTTGTAACACAACTGTGCTGAACACAACCCTCACTCATTTGAGTGCCTACCCCAATTTGAGAATTTAAATAAGCCCTGGGCATAAAGATTTGTTTAAATATATCCACATGAAGCTGTGATTAAACAGCAGTAATCCACAAAAAATCTTTGTGTTCAACAGATAATCTGAATAGATTAAACAAACACAATTAAACATCAATCTGTAAATCTCATTCCAGCACAAAAGACCTTCCTGCTGCCTTCTGCCTCTATATTGAGCTAAAAACCAATGCAAGTGAGAAGTTCTTAGCAGAGAGACTGAAGGATCTGCATGCTTATACTTACAAAAATACAGCCACCTATAAAATTAAGCAGTCTGAATTCCTGTAGAGAACTAAATAGTAGATTACCCAACACCTGAAACCATCACAATGCTGCACTGAGATGTCTAGTACCTGAAAAAACAGAAGAGCTCTGACTAGGATTTAAAGACATCCCCTCATTCAGAGAGGCCATTACCTAACAACAGCCACAATAAACATAGTGCTGGGCAGACATATTTGCAGTACTGAGGAATGCAGGACAAAGCTTGAATCCATAGCAAGTTCCGGAGACACCACAAAGCAGTGACAGCTGAGTGCCTAGAAATTTATGAGAATTATTTCCTTTGAACCAGACCTGCAATTAAAGCAATCACATTCCCTTTATTTTCTTCAAAAATGATTGAAGTTTTAAAGGAACCAAACAAACTATATCACCGATGTTCAAATCCTCAGGAGTAAAGAATCATAAAAAATGATAAAAATTAGAAAAGCAACTATTTTGGTTGCAAAGTCTTTACCCATCCATAATTGGAACTGATGTACACCAGGAATATTTTAAAAAAACCAAAACAGCCAACTTTAATCCTTAAATTAAAATGTAACATTTGTATTTGTTAGTAAGAAACAACTTGTTAGAAACCAAGCAAAAATCTTTCGGTCAAACACATGAATCTGCATCTTCTTTTGCTGTACAAAATACATTTATGGTGTTTAATACAGTAAGTAACATACATATTTGACTAAGTCTACAGCTTAGATTATAAATACACAGTTCTGATATGCACTGCATTATAAAATCCCATTTTTAAGCTACTTTATTTCATTTCTGATTTGTAAGTCTACCTTAGACTAGAATTCCATTAGCACTCAGAAAAAATTAGAAAGTAATTCTTTAGCTACAATCAGTGTTCAATATGCACATAAGAGCTTTTCAAAACAATTTTTTCTTTCAAAGTAATTAAACAGTAACATTTGCAGTTGACTGAAACCAATTCTAGCCCTCAAAGATTCAAAGGCTGTGAGCCTCAAGCCTTAATTCTATTCACTAACTGGGAGAAAACAAGATTTTCTGCTTCTTCAACTCCACCAGCTCTGAATAAATTATTGTAATGAAAACATACTATGGTTCAGAAAACATACTGTGGTACAGTGCATAAAGATCCCAAAAAGCCTATTATCTTGCCTAAGACATTTCAAATTCAATCTCTATTTTCTTCAGAAATGTTTGCCTGCCTTTAATTCTATTTGAAATTATAACCAATCTAGCCTTTTAAGATACAAGTTTCCTGGATACAGTTCAAGGTATCTGTTACCAGTAAAACAGTAGATACCAACTGGTAACAGACTGCTGACACTTTTGAATTCAACCTTAGGACAGGAGTGAAAGTGTCACCCCAGATGATAACATCATGTAGAAACGTAAGCAGCCAGTGTTACCCTCCTGAAAGCTACTCTGCATTACCACTTGATGGAAGTTTTACCTATAAAAGGTAGGTACGCACTCTAATCCTCAACTAGCTATCAGTCCTTCAACACAATCTCTGAAAAAAAAAATCCATTCAACAGACCTAGTATATTCCTATATTTCTTTTTTTTTTTTCTGATAATACTAGTTGCCTTCAGGCTTCACTGTGGCTTTGCACAGCGCCAAGATTTTCATGACAGTGACAGAGCCTCAAAGCAGCAGAGACTTATTTTTAACTGTTTAAGTGCAAGTGGAAGAGTCTCTGTCTTGTTCAACAGTTTTTCAATTGGAAAAAAACTGATTATGAGGCTATGCAGACCAAATACAACGTACTCGTGAAATACAGGTATAAGTCATTAAGTTTTTAGAAGAAAAAAAATATCTGAAGGCTATGTTGTGTTTAATGAAACCATTCACAGCAAGCCAAAAAGCCAAAGCTCAGAGGGAAGCAGTCTTTAAGAGTATGTGCTAAACAAATGTTCTCACTAACATGGGAAAAAACCCTAAAGAACATGCCATCTTGCTGCACAACATTAGATACCATACTGATCAGCACTGTTCATGTCCAGGTCTGTTATTATTGCCCTGACAAGACCACTCGGTTTGCAGTCTACACAAAGCAGTGTTGATAACCTAGATGTAGAGAGATGGAATAATTATTGTATATTTAGAGCCTCAAGTAATATCCCTCATCTTCTCAGTATGGACCACAGGAAGCCCGAGTACTCTTCCTTTTAGGAAAGATAACTTTAAAACAAAAGTATCTGGAAACAAAAGCTTGTATCTAGCTTCAGCAGAAAACATCAGCAGTGGTTAAAAAAACAATTAACAGAAATAGGGATAGATGTTTTACACTGAATCCTAGTGAAGTCTAATACAATTGGTTTAGATTCAGTATTCTTCCACCTCAGCTTTACACTTTGGTGGCATTTTTGCCTAGATGGTGGCTAAGAACAGCCATCTCTGCAAACTGCCCATCTGAGGCAGTCAGGTAAACCAAGTCACTCAGAATTAATTCAGAGAGGTACAGCCAGGTGAAAATAATAAACTGGGCAGAATCACACTAGTGACAGCTACCAGCAGCGAGAATTCATCTGACAGCAACAGCAGGAGACCTTTCACAATTACCAAATACAGCACTGATTTTTCAGTTCGATTTTCTTGGGCTGCCACCACTATTAGAATAAAACATTCACTTTTAAAAAGCCATATGCCTGACTCCCTACATTACATTAGTTCAGTGTAAATCAATGAATTTTTAAAAGTGAACACATGTTTTTCCACTTTATATCAATTGATAAAACCATATCACTAGAGAAGGAAATGATGAAAACTGGAAAACAACTGCAGATCTGGTATTAAATGAAGAAAATGCATGCTCAAGAGGAAAGCCAGTGCATCATAGATAAAATATTCATTATTAAGCACAGTTGAAGCAAGACATAAGTAACAGAGTAACATAATTATATAAGGACAAGAAAAGCAGTGCAACAGTTTCTCCTAAATTTCGGATCATACTAGAACATTGATAGTACACCAACCTTAGTCTTCTGCGGTGTACTGCGTAAAAAACCACAAAACAAACACATCTTTGACCCCTCCCCTCAAACATGCAGCCCCTCCACGAGGAAAGAGAACCTAATACGAATCTGCTGCGTTACTTTTTTTTCCCTCTACTCAAGGAAGTACTAAGTTCCCACAGAAAAGAATGGTACCCCAGCTGCGAGATGCAGGGGTCACTGCTCCCAAATGGCTGGGGCTGTCCCTTTATAAGCTTCTCTTGAAAAAGAGACTCGAAGGGCTCTGCTGTCAAAACATTTTTACTGCTTTTCTAGAACAAAATATCATCCTATTTCCTACACATTAGTCATTTTTTTCAGAAATGTCAGTAGTTAAAAGCGCTTGTGCAGAACACATACAATGGATTATCTACACTGGGAAAGAAAAGCTGGGTTTTTTATGCACCTGCTAAGTTAACAAAATTTAAAAAAAAAAAAAACAAAAAAACAACACACCAAAAATACAAACAAGCAAACAAAAAACCTTATGAAGAATACAGCCTAAGCCTAACTATACTCAATTGAGAAACGATGTTTTTGATTTGCTTGCCCCAATATTTGAAGTTCTGACAAACAACGCGGCAGGAACAGAGTAAACTAACGCACAGTCCTGCCATCTATGGCGAATGGCACCATGGGGAAGTTTAACTTCTGCCTTATTTTTACTAGCCTTCAAATAAGCAGTATGGCATCCACAGCCCTACACAGTAAAATTCTTAAAATCTGAGCTGAAAAAAAAAAACTTTGTTAACCACTGGTCAAGCAGATTAAACATGAAGTTTTTCCATATCTGCACATCAGCTGTATTGCCAACTAATCCAACAATTCCAGACCCATCTTTTCACGTTTATTTCTCTGTAGAGAGAAATTCTGCCTTCCTTACAAGGGCATGGAGAGTTCGTAACCGAGCATCAAACTGCAATACAAGAAGCTCAAGGATTTAGATTGCCTACTTTCCCGAGTGTTGTTCTAAACAAACGCAGAATTTAACTCCCAGCGGTTATTACCGCAAGCACAGATGAGGAAGCTGTTTCTGCCCCAGCTGCCGCTTCCCGCCGCGGGACCTCAAGTCCCACCCCGGCAACTCAGCCCGTGCAAACCCCGCTCCGAGCGGCGCTCCTGGCGCCGGGGTCCCGCTGACGTGCCGCCAAAAGCCCCGTGGCCCCGCTCCCGCCGCTCACCCTTGACTTTCCCGAAGGTGCCGACGCCCAGCGTGTCCCCCAGGATATAGTGCCCGATCTTCACCCGCCCGTGCTCGTGCTTCTGTTTATCCGCCACCGCCGCCATCTTGAGGCAAGGGCCGAGCCTGCGCATAGCGCCCGCCCGGGCCGGGCCAGAGCGCCGGCGGGGAGGAGCAACCACAGAGCGCCCGCCCGCACACGAACCCGGAAGCGAACGGCGCTCTGACCGCCCTCCCGCCCTGGCCCAGGACGAACCATTGCGGCTCTCGGGGGAGGCCGGGCCGGCCCACGGGCGGACGGGGGAGAGCCGATCCTGCAGGGCTGTAGAGCTGCGAGATGGCGGCGCCTTCGGGAGTGCTTGTCTCGAGTGGCAGTCATGCAGCGAGGCTGCCCTCGTAAAACAGACTCCGCAGACTGTATCTCCAATAACCTTGTCATAAATCTTCCTGTTCACCTCAGTTCCTCTTCCCACATCCAGACTCTGTTATGGGAATTGAGACATTAATTTTGAAGAATTAAGAACTTTTAAGAAAGTTAAGATTAGAGTTGCTGAATTAGCTAAAGTAGATAGATAAGCTTTGTCTGTAGTTAACAGAAGCAGGATCTTAGATAAGCTATCCCGGATCAATAACTCTTTG
>VZUI01009575.1:2500-10165 GCA_013401135.1 Cettia cetti
GGCAGGACTCGCGGCAGTCCCGGCCCCACCGGCCTACGCTCGCTGCCGGAGCTCTCCTCGCACTCCTAGACGTGGACCGTCGCTCCGCGATCTCACCTGCCTTGCAGCTGCTTTTCCCCTTCGTACGCGCCTCGGCTCCTACCGAGCCTCTTCCGTACCTTGCATCCACCTCTGCAGATCCTTTTCTGCTCTAACACCCACTTCTGCAGGCATTTTCCCCCTTTAGCACTCACCCCTGAACCTACTTCTTCTTGCACCCACCTCTACAAGTGCTTTCTGCCCTCACACCTCCCTGCACCCATTGCATGCACTCGCTTCTTCAGGAATTGTACTCTCACAGCTTGCTTTGCACCCAGCTCCATGCTCTCTGTCACGCAGCAGCTCCCTGAGCTCTTTGCACCCACCCTAGCACTCCCCCTACAAACACCTGATCGCTGTGCTTGCACCTCTGCATCCATGGACTCTGCCGGCACCCACCAAGTCTGGCACGGCCGCACCTCGCATTTCCCTCCAGCCACTTGCTCCCCTGGCATACCCCTCTACAGGTACCTTTCCCCTGCACCCAGCCCTGCAGCCACCCTCGGTGCCAGGGCTGCAGCAGCCTGGGCTCACTCAGAGGGCTCTGCAGGTGATCCACAAGGCGAAACTCGGTGCTCCATTCCCAGCGTCCTCCAGCCTCTATGGATACCCAGAGTAACTGAAATTTCCCACGATTTTTCTAGGAGGGTCTTTGTTTCAAGGAAAGCATGTAAACCTGTATGACACCTGTGTCAGACATGCACAACTCATAGGGATACACAGAAAATGAGTGTTTGGTTTTGACCTCCCAGGGAGTTTTCATCCACCATAAACTTTTTTCAATGTGCATATAGCTTCTGAGTTCAAGGGTTTTACTACTGATGGTTAGAAGAGTAGAATGAAATCCCAGTAAATGCAAAATTGTAATCATTTAGATATTCACTGGAAATTTCAACAGCTCTAAAGGGAGTGAGCTTTAGGAGAAATTAATGTTGAGGATTTTTCTTGGAGAAAGCAATTCAGACAAACACAGGAACATTCAAGGACACTGCAATATGCAATAGAACCATAGAATGATTTGGGTTGGAACTTTAAAAAGTAATGTAGTCCAACCCCCTGCCATGGACAGGGACAGCTTCCATTAGACCAGGTTGCTTCAAGACACGCCCAACCTGGCCTGGAACACTTTCAGGGATGGGGCAGCCACAGCTTCTCTGTGCCAGGTTCTCAGCACCCTCACAGCTAAGAATTTCTGCCCAATATCCCATCCATCCTCACCCTCTGGCAGTGGGAAGCCATTTCCCCTCATTCTGTTCCTCCAGGCCTTGTCCAAAGGCCCTCTCCCTGCCCTCTCCTCTTGCAGCTCCTTCAGGCACTGGCAGGGACTCTAAGGTCTTCTCAAGATTC
This sequence comes from Cettia cetti, assembly GCA_013401135.1. Taxonomy (NCBI): domain Eukaryota; kingdom Metazoa; phylum Chordata; class Aves; order Passeriformes; family Sylviidae; genus Cettia; species Cettia cetti. Next base: position 3,926 of record VZUI01009575.1, read on the forward strand.
TAAGGTCTTTCTTCTCCAGGTTGAACACCCTAGCTCTCCCAGCCTGGGTCCAGAGCAGAGCGGCTCCAGAACTCAGAGCATCTCTGTGGCCTCCTCTGGACTCTCCAGCAGCTCCATGTCCTTCTGATGTTCAACCCCAGAGCTGGAGGCAGCTCTGCAGGTGGGATCTTACCTGAACAGAGAAGAGGGGCAGAATCCCCTCTCCCCTTCTGCCAGTGCTGGGGGATCAGCCCAGTACATGGGGGGTTCTGGGTGTCAGCACACATGGCCGGGGCATGTTGAACATCTCATCCCTCATCATCCCCAAGTCCTTCTGCTCAAGGCTGGCTCCGTCCCTTCATCCTCCAGCCTTTGTGGATCCCAGCTATGACCACCCATTGCTGTACCATACATGCTCTGAAATGCACAGAAAAGAGAGGAAACATCAGAGGCAGCAAAGCAAGGCCTTCTCACTTCAGGTGACTTCATTGTGGACATACTGCCTGGGTAAACACTGTTATATAAATATTGATGCCTCATATGTGGTCTCGTAACTGTTACAGCCCAGACTCACAGGGAGTGAGAGGCTTATTTGATGTGAGCAGCATGATATGATTTGGGGAAGGTGGGTAGGATTCAGCCACAGGAAAAAGAAGCTAAAGGTGAGTTTGGGACTGAGGCTAGTGACTCTTTTAGAAAAAGAAGACAAAACAAAACCAAATGGCAACTTAATGCCAGAAAAATTCCTCTATTCCATAAGCAGCATTTTAAAACACAAATATACTTCTAAGTTTTCTAGACATGGAGTTCCAATGCAAGTTCCCAGCACTTGGTTCTTTTCTCAAGCACAGTCAAGCCTTTGTTTTGAGTTTGGAGGGGGGAAAAGTGACAAACCACACAATTTGGAGACTCTTTGAACTTGCTGCCTTCCTGCTTACAGAGATGCTGTTTGAAGGATAGAACTTTCATTTGTCATGTCTGTATTTGCACATGTGTAACAAAAGATAAATACAATCAGTTTTCACACTGATTTTGGTATTTTTCCTTTCTACAAACAATCCTCTCAGGCCTTTATCTCAGAGGAATTCCCTTGAGTACATCAGTTTAAACAGGAGGCATTTTTACCAGCACCAACAACCCTCCTTGGGGAAGATCTGCTTCGTATTTCTCCATATCAGTCCTTTGCTCCACATCCATGTGTTCTTCCTAGCAAAGTTCAAACACTTGTCATCCAGTCTCATTTTAAATCCAGGAGAATGAGTTATTATTTCATTGATGGACCACTTTAAAAATCTTCCTCTGTTTAGTGACTACCACTGGGCCAACGCTGTTACACTGGCCTGGCTGCTACTATTGCTTTGGGCAGCTTCAGGTTGATCCATAATTGGCAGCGTCATAGATTTATACCTTCCTTTATATAAACTAAAAGTTAATTTTCTCCTGGGGCAGAGACTTTTCCAGCATTTTAAATCACATCTACTCTGTTTTCTCTCTCCTGCCTTTATAATTTGTTCAGCAAAACATCCATCTGTCCATCCCCTCTGGCTCCACAGGTATCCAGCCAAGCCAGGGGAAATAATCCAGCAAAATGAAGTCATAGGCTCTATCTGGCAACGGGTCTCCCTCTCCACCTTCCCCCAATAATACGTTTTGTGATGTGGATTTCTGTTGACAGAGTGAGACACCCGACTCTCTCCTCCTGATGAACATGTCCCATGAGGACAATGATGGAGTTCCTGTGAAATTTTTACCACTGACCTTTTCTCCACTGTGGAGCAGGAATGCATCTCCCAGTGAGGGCTGGGGACAGCAGAGAGCGTCTCATAATCCTGGAAAATGTGACTCTGTCTTTGTGGAATGCCATTTCCTGCTACCCCTTCCCCTTCCCTTCCCTTTTGCTCCTCCCTTAGAAAAATGTAGCACAGAAACCTTGAAAAATTTAAGGCAAAAAATTGCCACTTCCTCCTCCCCCTCTCTTTTTCAGCTCTGTCTGAGCAAGCAGCCAAGCTGTTAAATGCTTTTACCTGCTGTGTCCAAGTCAAAAGTTAAATAATGTGTGAATGAATGTGGAAGGAAAACAAGAGGCAGCGAGGGAGCACTGGAGAGAGCCCCTCTTACAACAAGATAATTGCTACATTATGAGAAACAAATACTATGCTGCTCCTCTCCAGGACTGTGTCTGTGACATCTTGACAGGTACATCTGAAGTTAATTATGTGCCTCTTGTTCAATTTTGCCCTGCTCCTGGGCCTGGATCCTACAAACATGAGTTCCAGAGCATCTTGCCCTGGCAACCAATGCTCACTTTTCAGAGGTTCAGAGTGGGTTTCAACAGGGTCAGTTGCCTTTCCATGAGCCATCACAGCTACAAAAATGCCTTTGCCAAGAGATTGGGATTTCCCAACCAGCCATGCATGGCAAGGTGGATGCTGGAGGTATGGGACCTGCCTTTCATCCACGCCCACAAAGAAAAATATATGACTCTTGCAACAGGGAAGCACTGTATTACGCTTCCTACTTACACAGTTCAGTTGCCACATCTTTTCTTCCTGTAGCTTGTTTGCTGCTCCTTTATGCTGGAAAGATTTTGCTCAGACAATGCATTCTCCTTTACATAGAGATGCTGGTTTAACCTTGCACATTTCCACTCTTGCTGAATGTCCTTCACTGCATCTCAAGTCCAGTACTCTTAACTTCTGCATATACTCCATAGGATCATCTATCCCACTTTCATCCAAGTAATGGAGTTTCTTGGGTGCCTAAGAGTAATTTTTAAGTGCTAGTAATTGAGGCAATGTTGTAAATGAAAGAGTTCTCGGTTCCTCCTGGGCATGGATTCTCCTTATCTGTATCAGCAATCAGGCGTCTTTGGTTTGGAGAGTTTCTTGGAGAGCAGTTCATCTATCTAGTCTCAACACCACATGTCAGAGAAAATGTGTGTCAATGTACCTCTTTCTATGTTGACTCCAAGGTAAGCTGGAAATTACTAGTTCAAACACAAGGGGACATGATGATGACTGCATTTGGTCAGATGTCTCTTACCCCATGTGTGGTGCACTCCCCTAAGGATGCTAATTTAATATCCCCTTTCTTTTAATATTGGTTTTATTGTGGATCATGTTCAAAGAGATAAGGAATTTGATGAGCGGAGGAGTGATATGGGATTTCCTTCAAACTCTTTCCCCAGACGTGAATTTGCCATGTTGTATTTCAGTTTCTTAAAGGCTGGAAGCAAAGAGAGGAAGCTGTATGTGCAAGGTGCGAAAGGGACAATGCCTCTTTCACCTGCACATAATAGATGGGGTGGACTCAGAGCCTCCATGGCTGACCCAGCAAAAAGGGTTTGTCTGCATTGCTGACCAGGAGAACACCAAAAGATGAGCTTGAGACTATCCTGATGGTCCACATTGCTCACTCTCCTGCCACATACCCAGCCTGAAGTGAGTTTACCCAAGAGTCCTCACAGGCAGTCATGTCAATCTGACCCTATTTTGGCCTTGCTGATCCTGTGCACTATGCCAACATACCAACAGGCTTCACACCCTCAAACAGTTTTCTGCTAGAAAACACTACTCCAGTGGTCTGCAGCACTCACCACATATTATTGCAGACAGTTTAACTTGGTCAAAACACACAAAACATTTATATTGTCTAAGGGCCAGAGGGGCAACACCTGAGCTGGGGGAAGCCACGTGCTCTCTAGGGGAGTGTGCTAAAGACAGGGACAGCCCTGAGAAATGTGGACACTGGTCCATACCTCTTGGTCTCAGGGTCAGGGGCACTCACTAGACTTTGTTATTTGGCAGTATAGATATGGCTATGAATTCAACTCCTGGGAGCTTCTGTGTCTCTTTACACAGCCTTCACCCATACCCCAACATTAACCACAGCTCTTTGGTGAAAGCTATAGCCACACTACCAGGCTATGCAGAGTGAAAAAGTGCTGATGACTTGCCATCCAGGCTTTTTTTATTAGCTTTAGCTTGATCTGGTGGCCCAGTCTTGGTCAGCATGTGGAGGGTGCTCATCTGGAGCAGGTCTTTGGTTTGGGTTTGTTGTGAACTGAAACATGAATGCAGATGGAGACCCTTCCCTTAGAGAAACATGATGGTGAAGAAGATGAAAAACTCTGCCCCACAAGCTCATGTTCTTTGACTTTTGATTCCATTTTGAAGTTCAAATAAAATTTAAAAGTTAAAAGCAAACCTCATCCCAAAGCTTCCCAGAAGCAGCTTCACCATTGCAGTCATAGTGAGGCCACAAGCTGTTTGCTTGGGGTGGGGTACTTTGCCCTGCTCCTTTGCTGACACTCAGAAGAGCCTCATCTCCATCTTGAATCCCAAGTCCAGATGTTCTTTGTTTGCCCAGAGTTTTGCTTTTTTGTTTGAACCCTATAATAATTACTATTCTCCTGATCATCTTCATTGATACAAATCATACAATCATACAATAATAATAAATGGTTTGAGTTGGAAAGGACCTTAAAGGTCATCCAGTTCCACACCCTGCCATGGGCAGGGCACCTTCCACTAGACCAGGTTTCTCCAAGACATGCCCAACTTGGGCTGGAACAGGGATGGGATGGGGCAGCCACAGCTTCTCTGGACAGTCTACTCTAGGGCCTTAACACCCTCATGGCTAATAATTTCTGCCCAATATCTCATCTAACTCTGCCCTCTGGCAGTGGGAAGCCGTTTCCCCTTGTCCTGTTCCTCCAGGCCCTTGTAAATAGCCTCTCTCCATCTTTTTTGCAGGCTCCCTTCAGTTACTGGAAGGCCACAATTATGTCTCCCCAGAGCCTTCCCTTCTCCAGCCTAAACACCCCTAGCTCTCTCAGCCTGTCTCTAGAGCAGAGGTGTTCCAGCCCTCAGAGCATTGCTGTGGCCTCCTCTGGACTCTCCCCAGCAGCTCCATGGCCTTCTGATGTTGGGACCCCAGAGCTGGAGGCAGCTCTGCAGGTGGGGCCTCACCTGAGTGGAGCAGAGGGGCAGAACCCACCCACCCCCCCTCCCCATCCCCCCATCCCCCATCTGCCCAAGACATGGGATCAACTCAGGATGTTTGAATGAATGTCTCTTGTATCTTTTTTTCTAAGGATAAGTTTTGGTGAGTACCTTCAGCTATACCTTAAAGGTATATTATAAATTTACTACCATCAGCACTTGCTGGCTTTCTCACTTGGCTGAAAAGCTCCCACAAAGAAAACAATCAATTGGGAGTAAATAAGTATTGCCACACACCTCAGGACAAATTTATGATCTGGATAGCCTTAAGACTTCCAAGTAAAGGCCACATGTATTTTTTTTTCCAAACATTTTATTTGGCATGTGTTCCTGGAAGACCGGGACTCAGTGGTGGGGTTAGGAACTGACTAAACAAGACCTGTAGTCATGCTTAGTAGATTGCCAAAATTTTTAAGGCTCTTTGAGAAAACACCAAAAAATTTAGTTTGAAATTAAGTTGAAGATACTTTCTCAACATTTTTCCCATGAAAGAGGGAAAAAATTATCACACAAGAGGCAAAAATTTATCACACAAGGCTCTTGACCTTTTATTGTTCACTGATAAAAAGGTGAACTCATTTGATGTTCACCCCTCTGAGTAGACCTGCCTCTAGTCTACTGTAAACTTTTATTAGTCCTAGAAAGATTTCAGGTACAGTTCTATATACTGGAGGGATTTCAGAAATGCTTTTGTGCTGCACGCCAAAATGCTAAGAGCAGGAAGAGGTTGTGTCATTAGTTTTCAGTCAAGCCCCTCTGTGCCTCTTTTTCGAAGTTGCCAAAAAGTTACACATAAAATCATGAGCAAAGACTTTCCATACAGCTTAAAAAATGGGGTTTTTCTTCACAATGGCTGTAGGTGGTTTGGGGTGTTCTAACGAAGGACCTGGTCCTGTCTGGCTTCATGTAACAGTGGCAAGAGGAGGAGTATACTTTTGCTTGGCTTAGCTTGCACATTTGCTCTGTTTTGCACCAGATTTGATCATCATATTTTACAATTCCACTCCAAGCAGGAAATCTAGACCATGGATCAGTGACTGCCTTAAGTTTTATTGACAAATCATGATCTTTATTGGTGGAATTATGAGCTAGCTGGATCTTACTGTCTTTGTGTAGTGAGGCCAATATATTGCTACCAGTGTGGTGTTTTAAATTTAATGTAACAAAGAACAAAGGTAGCTTTCTTCATGCTTTCTTTCTCCCTCTTGCTCTCTCTTTTCTTTTCTCCCTCCCTCCCTCCCTCCCTCCCTCCCTCCCT
>VZUI01009580.1:0-44233 GCA_013401135.1 Cettia cetti
CTTCCCTTCCCTTCCCTTCCCTTCCCTTCCCTTCCCTTCCCTTCCCTTCCCTTCCCTTCCCTTCCCTTCCCTCCCTGTAACACTTCACCTTCCTCCAGCATGATATTTATTTCCATAGGATGTCCTTCTTCTGGCACAGCTTCTCACTCTCCACCTCTAAAATCACCTTTTTGTTCTTTTCATCATGTCAGGATGCACCAGTCTCCACACTGGAGCCCTCACAGGTTTCACTCCATTCCCAGTCTTCCCATTCTCCTGTGTTCTTTCCTGTACCTCCACCCATCAACTGGGTTTGAAAGCAGGAGCTGGTCAGACAGTGAAGGAAAGGGCTGGAAGTGACACGTTTTTCTTCTGCCTTCTTTCAGCTCCTACTCTCAGTCACGGAAGTTGTCAGGGAATCAGAAACAAGAGAAAGCAGGGACAAAGAAAGCAGGTACCAAAGCTGCCCTTGGCAGCTGCCTCCCAAGATTATGCTTGCAACCAATCCTGCTACTAGTCAAAGTATTAATAGATATTTTGAAGGAAAATGTAATCTTTATATAACATCACCTGTTATCAAAGGTATTTTTTTGTGTGATCAGCCTTATATTTTAGTTTAGCTTATTTTAGTTTAGTTTAGTTTTTCTGTGTAAGGTGATACAATGGCTTTATCCCTTAAAATTTTAGAACAAACCACTTTCTACCATCCTGTGAAGAAATTTGGTTCTGCAGGTGGAGATGATGGCAATTAATAGAGAATGTGGGGTTCATTGAAGAGCTGTTAGAAGGAGAATGTGCAGAAGGGCATACTGGGACAAAAAAGGCTACTGTTAGTCTCCTCAAGGGATCAATCTGTGACAGATTCTGTTTAATGTATTTGTTAATTAAATATAGAAAACTAAATATGGGATTCTAAAATTCAGAACTGATCATAAAGCTGGCATGTAAGGCTGAAACAGAGGGCTGGAGAGGAAATCATCCATTAAAAGAAGGCAGGGTGGATCTGATAACTCAGGCTGCTTAAATGAAAAGCCTGAGATGAGAGTTTCAAATTACAATACTTGGCACTCAAAAACCAATAGTACTTTTTTTTTCTATAAATAGAGGATTTCTAAATTGGAAAACAAAAAAGATCATTTGTTAGATGGAAGATGACAATGAGCTGCCAGGGAATTTACTTGGCTCCAGGTGTTTTCCATTGTAGAAAACATTATTTAAACCTTAGTTGACAGAATAAAAGATTTTGCCTTTTTAACCTTACCGAGTGTCTAAAGGGATAGCTTTCTACAGATACTTTTGGAGAACAAATATCAAACAGGAAAAAAGTTCTAAAATTAAAAAAATTAAATGTGGTCTTCATGAAGTGTAGGGTAAAAAAAATCAAAAAGGGTGGATTACTGGAATGATGTTCTAGATAGCCAGCTGGAGAAGGAAGCAAAATTGGTTTAAGATGCTGTTTGGTAAGCTACTGAGAGGGATTGCATATTAAAATAGGGGAGTTTAAGGTTGCTGTGGATGAACAAATCCTTGGATGTTTGATGCCTCTGAGACAAGAGCATATCTTGATCACTCTATATATTAATGACCTCATTCTGGGATGGGGGTTTGCTTGCAGGAAGAGGGTGGATTTTCCCCTGATGATCTGTAGAGGGCTAATGGGGATTGTGTGGGGAGAGTTGCCTTGCACCTTCAGTTTTCCTGGAGTCATTGCATGTTCAAGAGGCTACAACAGCTCAGGCTGGGAGATACTAATTTTGACCCACTCTTCCCCACTGTAGGATGTGGTTGGCTTTCTCAGTTCATGTAGTTTGTCTGAGTTTGCATAAAATGAGTTAATCTGAGGGCAGGTAGACAGTAAAGGTTGAACTTGAGTCACGGTAAATCTTTATTTAATAAATGCTAAATAAAAATAGTGCTGTAAGGCATTGATAGCAAGACTCCATTTCATCAGCTGCATTCAATAGCTCAGGTGATCCCTTCCAGTCCCATGTACCTGTTAAAAATTGGTTGAAACGTGAAATCTTTAATGAGGCAAAACTTTTCTTAGAACAGTACTGAAATTTTATATTTCAGTTCCCTTTTATATTTCTTCCTCTGTGAAGATTCCCTGCTCTCTTAAATATTTCCCTAAACACCAATCCATTCCCATTAAAAAAAAAAATCACAGTGTGCCAATAATTTACAAAGTGTCTGAAAATTTACCAAGCAAGGCACATCTCAAATAATTGTGAAGAACCCTAATGACAACGAAAGGCACTAAGAGATAGGAATTGATCAAATAGCAATAAATAACTTTTTCCCCCCAAATTATTTTTCCCCCAAAGTATTAATATAATTTTTTAATATCCCTGTTTTACTTTGAAAAGAATGAATGAGAAATAAAAATGCAGAAATGATACTAAGGACAGAATGAAATATTACTGTTCAAAATAGAAGAAAGCATTTTAGCTTTGGTTAAAAAGCAATACTTTTAAATAACTTAAAAGGGTAAATACACTCAAATATGTTTCTAGAGAAATATTTTTCACTGGGCGGTGGGTTTTTCTTTTTGGTTTTGGGTAGTTTTTGTTTGTTTGGGGCTTGTTTTTGTTATTTTTTTTTCCTTAAACCTGTAATTATCTTTATTTAGTTTTTGAAAACTCCTAAAATTAAGTTTGATTCTAACACAGTCTGGACAGGGAAATGGATAATGAGAGCATTCAATGCACCAGTGATTAAAGGGGTTCAGAAAATGCGTTTCCAAGCATAGCCAAATGAGTTTGCATTATTTCAAAAGAGAAAGTATGTCATGATTGCCTTGTTTTGTGTATTCTTATATATTTTTAAAGCCACTCTTCACTGGCATCTGTTTATTGAACCACAGAGTCCATTGCCTTTATCTAATATAGCAACTCTTATGATCATAACTGAGTGATTTTGAAAGACATTTTTTAAGTGTAGCCTTGAGTTCACTATGGTCTGAGGAACATAGGTGATTTAAATAGTTTTCTTTTAAGCAGGATTTGGGGAGTTTAGTGTCATGTGTATTGCAAAAGTTTTCTAAAAAATCTTCTTTCCAGGCCCTGGGCTGGTAATGTGATTCTAAATATGACCTTCTCTAGTTTTGTGTGAAGAGAAGAAAACCAATGCCTGCTAACTCTGATTCCCATGATCATTATTCCTTGTTCAGGTACATCTTGTGTGAATAAACATTTCCTGATACACTTTATTTCTTTGTGAAAGCCTGTAATTTTTGAGACTCCTGAAAGCAGAAACGAGGAGACATCTTTTCACTCTGAAGAAATAATTTTTAACTCTGGGATTTATGGTGAGTCTGTCCAAGTTCTTGAACAAAACAAGGTCAAGGGACCAGGTATTGTAATTTGGCTGCCTGTATGGGACAAGGATTCTTGCATGCCTCTGGCCTCAGCTAACCAGTGCTCTTCCAGGCTACTCCTAGGTATGGTCTGGGAGTGAATTTGTGCCATGGAGCATTGTTGGCAGTTTAAATGTACTGGAGATCAAGGGAGCATTTTTAGTGTGGGCATGGAGAGGATTGTCGTGGGTTGATTCATTAATATCACAAAGCCATTGTATCCTGTGCTAGAAGGGTAGGAGACAGAGTTTCTCTTAGATAAATCACAGAGTTTCTACCCATAGAAACATGTAGGTGTAAAATGACTGGGTAGCTGAGAGTGCTGTAGAAAACATGACCAGGTCAGGTGCAAGACAAGTTCATATTCACCAAGAATATCAAAGTAGAAAGTGTTTCTGACAAAAGAAACAAAATTCACGGGGAAGTGTGATTGCAGTTAAAAGTACCAACTACATAAAATGTAGGTTATGTGGGAGTAGGGGTGGTAGACTGAATCTTGGAAAGACATTCAGAGTTTAAAGAATTTTTTGTTCTAAAGGCAGTATAATTACTGGTGAAAAAGTAGAGAAAAGGAAAACATCCTTACAATGAGTTTGAATAGACAATGAAATAGTTTTTCAGGGAAAGTAGAAAAAGCCATGCCAACCACAGATTGTACCACTGTACTGCTCTTGGCTGGGCTTGAGTTAAATTTCCTCATCGTAGCTTGTATGGTGCTATGTTTTCGATTTCTGATGAAAACAGTGCTGATAACACGATTTTAGTTATTAGCGAACAGCATCAAGGCATTTTCTGCTTCTGACTCTGCTCCCCCAGTGAGGAAACTGAAGGTGCATGTCTCCCCCATGGGAGGGGACACAGTCAAGAAAACTGACCCCAGCTGACCAAACATCACGCTCAGCAGTAAAGGCAGAGTAAGGGGATTTTGTCTGGGCAGCTATTGTGTGGGAACTGGCTGGTATTGCTCTGTTGGAGGAGGGAGATTGGGGTTTTAGCACAGTCTTTTTTTCCTTGGTTTTGTTTTTCCTTGCTTCTTTTTGCCTTTATTTTTAACTTTTCCCATTGAACCATGTTTATCTCAACCCACAAGTTTTCTCACTTTTACCCTTGTGTTTCTCTCCCACATCCTGCTGCGGGGGAATGAGCGTGTGGCTGTGTGGTGCTCAGCTGCTGGCCAGAGTTAGCCTCCAACCACAACTAAACTGAAAAGGAAGTAAAAACTACACTGCCTGGAAAATTCTGCCCTGAGAAGCTTGTCTAGGTCTGCCAAAGACAGTTATCATGGTACCTTCATAAGATGTGAGAAACATGGAGTTGAATAAGTTGAACCTCAGGAAGTTACAAAACCTGCAAGATTACTACTCCCAGATATGTTGTCTGGATCACAAGAAAAAAGTTATTAATATAATTAGGCTGTATATTGAGAGTAATTTGATATTGAGGGATAAATCCCTCAGTGCACAGAAATGATGAAAGTGTGTTTGTCATTAAGTCATAGAACATTAAAAGAAAAATGATAACATTATCATAAGGTAATTACATTCATTTTACAGATATTCTCACCTGGTGTAAATCAGCAGATTTCTTTTGCAGTGAGAATTTTGGTGATTTATAAACAGAGGAGAACTTAGCTCACTGTTTCTGTTCCCATGCTGTCCTTGCAACAGTGTTTGGACCAGAAACATTCACACTCATGTTTTCCAGAATTTTAAGATGCTAGGGGTTATGAAATTGTTGGCAGCCTGAGAAGTGCCATCTAATCACTCTTGTTAGCTTAATGGAAAAGCTGTTTGACCACACCAAATACTTCACAAAAACAACAAAATAGAAACTGATTTAAAATTCCAATGGACAGGAACAATGAGCTCAGTCTTGAAAGGTGGAAAAAATGCTTTCCTTTCCTTGGGAGAGAATAGGGCAGATCTTGCATGAAAGAAAGAAGCAATTTCTCTAGGGCTTATGCCTAAACGGAGCTGGAAATCTAGCAACTGTTGAGTGCTCCAGATTGCCACTGAATTCTTATGATTCTGGCCTTCCTTCTCTTAAGGGCTTAAAACAAGTATACAGCATTGTGTTTCTAAATCTGGAGGCTGTTTTGGTTTTGTTTTTTTGTTGTCATAATGAAGTATAGTTTTATTTTCATTTCAAAATACTTGCTTTTAAAAACCATAAAAACTTGTGTTATAGCTGACAAAATGAAACTAATAATTTTGTTTGCTGTTACTATCCTCCAAACAGTAATGTGAACTGAGGTATCAAATATTTAGTACTATGCAACACTAATATGGATATGGTGATTTCTCATTAATACTAACAACTTCAAAACTAATTCTCATTAGCTTGGAATAATTATTTAGCTGCTTAGCAAGTGATTAAATTCAAACAGAAGTATATAATAGTTTACAAAAAAAAAATAAAATTGGTTGACATTACAAAACCTAATGGCTTTATTCCTTAAAACTTATTATTGGAGTGGTCTATACATTTAAGGAGTATTCTTAAAACTGTGTGCTGCCTTTTTATTTAGTGCACAAATTACATCCAATTTAGAAAAGCATTTTGGATCTATGAGCTACAAATTAAGCAACAATCACAAAAATAATAAACCCCCAAATAAAACTTAGAGTAATGTAATTCAGATTTTAATGGAAAAATAAAATTATTTGCCATAAATGTTGGACTAAGCCTGTTCCTATTTTCCCTCCATATTTATAATGTTTGCACTTAAAGGTTGGAAGTATAGTATAAAGAAATAATTTTACACATGCAGAGCCCAGTAACTCGACAGCAGGAAAGACTGAGCCTCCTAAAGCAGACATTAATTTTGGGTGGGATGGTGTCTGGGATCTGAACTTCATCTCACTGTTTGAAAGCTTGGGCCTTTTTGTTGATGGAGAAGCCTTTTTGTGCATGTTTGGTTAGCTGTCAGGTTTTAGAACTATATGATCAGCAGTAATGAAAAGGATTGAGAAGCAAGTGTGAAAATGGAGTGGTGAGAAATGTTCTCCCTGCGTTATAGCTTCTGTCTTGGATGGTGCACAGGGAGCTTAAGTGAGGAGCTCAGGAGCAGATGCATGGATGCTATTAAAGCTCATGTGCCAAAGCATTAAAACTAGAACTGTTCCTCTCCATAAAGGATAGAAAAAAAAGAGAGCCCTCTAGACATAAATTCGCCAGTAAAATGCATGTGCACTGTATCATTTGGCTCAATAAAAAATGCAGCATGTGGCAAAATTTTAGACAGATAAATGTAATTAACACTGAAAGGCAGATGGCAAGGAAAAGGGACAAAGAAAGAAAAAACCCATAAGGATGGGATGCAGTGACGCACTCTAACATTATAAGTGCATTAGGAATTTCATCCTCATAGAGGACAATATAGAAATGCTTTCTTAAACAGAAGAATGTGGAGCAGATTTTTTTTCCTGAATTATAGTCTAAATTTTCAAGTGAGGATCAGTGCATATTGATTTATGCATTCACTATAGTACATGGTTGTTATCCAAAGTATAAATTTCAAGCATCCTGGTGTTAAGAAATGTGTTTAAGAGCGGCAGTTATACCATTTCTTAGAGGTATGATAAGAAATGTCAGTGCCCTGCATAACAAATCATGTTTATGTTACAGTAGAAAGTAAACATTTGCATTTCAAACCCACACAAAACATGGGTAATATGTTAAGGTTGCTCTAAGTCAGCCTTGCAAAAAGTTCTGGAGCCTGAGTTCTGAGCAAGACTGTGAATAACTACCATGTACTTAATTTCAACCTGAGCAACCTCTGGTTGAAAGTGTCACACAGTGGGAGGTTTCCAGTTCTTGGATTTAACGGAGAGATAATAGCAAGGAGAGCATTAGAGGAAAAAAAAAAAAGAAAAAAGAAAAAAAAGGAAGAGTGAGGTGAAATTAAACAGGGATTTTAAAAAATGGAAAATCAAAGTATGAGGTTTCAGGCCTGTCAAAATGTTTAATTCTTCTTGTTCAAGCTGCAGATGGTTTGAGTCATCTTGTGCCAAAATTAACTTGGTGGCACAGTAAAATAACCTTTCAGAAATACGTTTCCCATATTTTATTCATTGTTGCACTTTAGCTGAACCTATTCTTTGCATGAATAAGGTATTTGAGATCAGATGCCCTCTTCATACTTGCTTGGTGGGAATTAGAATGTGACTTGTTAAGACCTAAGACTAATTATGGAATGAAGGCATGAAATGTTGCTTTTGCTTACATTGTGTTGTGCATCTTCATCTGTCTATGCAAAATACTTATGAAGTGTGCTAAAAACTAAACCCTTGTGTCTATATCCTGCAAACAATCTGGAATGCCACCTTCTGTTATATAATAAATGCAGACTTGTCTATAGAGAAGAAAAATTAGCCACATGTAAAACTCGTACAGTCGTACCACCTGTTTGATTTACGACAAAAGGGTCATTTCTACAGTTGAATGGTTCTTCTGATCCCAAAGCAGCAGACAAGAATAAAGTAAAAATTAAGGTGTGGCCATTGGAACACTTAGCAGGGGAAGGTACCAACTCAAAAGCTGGGAGTGAAGACCAAAAATGCCTGTTTCAGAGACAGCGTGCTTCTCCCAGGCAGGCAGTTTACCGTTCTGCCAGGGGCAGTGTAGAGCAGAGAGCATTAGAGCAGAACTCTGTGCAAGGTCTGAAAGCTGCCCTTGATATCTTAGAGACACATTTTGAGCATGTTTTGTACATTGCTTGAATCAATTTTGCATGGTGTAATGCTTCTCTTTGCAGTGGAATCTAGTTTTCTCATAAACATGCACTCGAAGAACAGCATCTGTCTTGAACCCTGAGTATTACTGGTTCAAATGACAGCTAATGGAATAATATGTGCATATATGTTTTTACAATGCACATATGTCATTAAAAAATTAACTAAAAGATATGCATATTTATTCAATGAAAACTGTGTACATATTTAAATGGTCTCAAAATAAATATTCTGAATTTTAAATTAATTTTGGAACCTTTTTCCTATCACAAAAAGATTTTCTGTGCTTCAAAGGAAGGATTTAATTCAAGCAGATGACATCTTTCAAATCAGAAGCAGCATTTTAAGTTCAAGTGCTACATTTTGGTCTGAGGCAGGTGATTACTTTTATAAATCAGCTGTAAAAGGTAATCCTGAAAGCTCTCCATAAATAATAACCAAGACTGAAAATTTCTGTGTAGTGTGTACGTATAATGGGACAAAAATAGAGATGAGGGTAATGGAGCTGAGTTTAAATGACTTTCTTCATGTAGCTAAATGGGCATTTCTGCTGTGGAAATCAAACGAGGGGTATACATATGGAAAGAGGGCAGGATCTCATACCAGCTTTGCAAATGCTTCAAAAAATTATGCTGAGCAGCCCAGTCTGTTACAGCTTTTGAACAAAATCTGGAGGAGTGTTCATAACAAGTATAGAGCAATTTACATTTTTTTCAGTTGTCAGACACTGTGTGCCACAAACTAACAGGGATGACTGGATAGTATGGAAATCTGCTGCTGAAAAATTGTCCAGATAAATTTCAGTTCTGCATGTACTCCCATTATTGTCGGGGAACATTTCTACAAGTAAAACTTTCTTGGGATCTGGTAAAATGTGTACCTTTACGAAAGGTTTATTTAATTTATGGTGTATTTTTGCCAAGGTGGGAAATAGTTTAGCACAATTGGGTCACATAGTCAGGAAGCAGTAATTGTATTTATTGCATGATAGGAATAACTATTCATGAATGTGCATCAGTGAAGTCTTAGTTTTCAAGCTGATACAGCCAGCCATTGCCATTACATACTGATCAAATAGCCTTTGGAAAAAAATTCTCTAAATTTTCAGGTGGTCTACATCTGAAATTCTGAAGAATGCTTTCTATTTTTCCTGCACCAAAATGTTACCAAATTGTAAATAAAACAAATTAAATGGAGTTATTAGGGCTTGGTGTCATTCAACTGTTTTATTGAGCAAGTATGGATATGGTCCTCTTTAATCTCTTTCTGAACACTTAATTCATGAGCATAAAGGCAGAACTTATTGAAATAATTTGCTAAGCAAATACTTCAGTTATTGCTGCTTAACTATGAATGTAATGTTTCTCTTTAAAATTTAAAGAGAACTATGGAAGTGTTGTGTTACCTGTCATGTATATATGGATGTAGTTCAGATTAAATATAAGTGAAATCTTGACATAGCTGTATAAGCATAGCCTTACAAAAAACCCTCAGCAAAACTCTGGAGAAACTTCTACTACTATTATATGAAATGTTATTTTCACACCAAATACAGTGCTTTCTCCTGCAGTTAAGGTATCAGCATTTTCTGTTTTTGCCTGTCTCTGTCTGGACTTATATTAGTAGAAAGATCCAAGAATGATACAGAATGCACATTTTCATGTTGTAGAGACTAATGAGAAATGAAATGCTTTTTTAAGCCACAGGATGCTTCTTATTAGGTCTGATGAAAAAATGGAAATTATTTCCCTTGAATTTTTTTTTAAATAACCCCTAATCAGAACAAAAAGGTGAGTCCACAAAGTTTTTGTGGCTAAGAACTGATGGGAAATTCCATTTTAGAAAACTTGGGTGGAATTCTTCAGCTTTCCTACTATGGCCATGGAAACATTTTATCAATTGAGAGAAAGGGAAATGGGCAGGAACCTTCCAGAGTGGAATCTGGGCAGTCATCATTTTGGTTTTTCTTGAAGGAAAACTACTAGAATTTTTTTCCAATTACATTTTTCAAAAGTGCTTTATTTATTATTATGGCAGTCACAGCTGTCCACTCTCAGAATTCCCCAGTCGCACTAAGGGATGGGTGTGGATGTAGGTTTATTTTCCAAATTGGAATTAGATTTTCTTGGTTTATGATGTTTGTTATTGTGCAAGCCTCCAACAACATGCAGTTTTCCTTGTGTTCTCTCCCTTTTTAACCCTTTAACCATCTGTTTTTCATTGCTTTTGGTGTAGCTCAGCCTTTGTAGATTTCTCCAGTAGTGTGTTCCTTTGTTCTTGTAGCTTTTCTTACCTTGCAAAGGTAACAGTGTC
This sequence comes from Cettia cetti, assembly GCA_013401135.1. NCBI lineage: Eukaryota > Metazoa > Chordata > Aves > Passeriformes > Sylviidae > Cettia > Cettia cetti. Next base: position 10,381 of record VZUI01009580.1, read on the forward strand.
ATCACAGCAGCTTAAAAATATGGAAAAAGATCATAAAGAATTTTCACTGGGGTGAATTATGAGGAGTTTCAAAACATTTAAAATAGTAGCCAATTTTAAAACTCTTTGTCATCACAATATACTCCCTTGCAAAATGTAAAAATATTTTTGTCAAATTCCAAAATTATCAACAGAGGTTAGTTATATCTATGCCCCCCCCCAAAAGGTGGTATTATTTAGTTAGCAGTTTTTAAAACCTCAGAGATAAACTGCTTGCAAGTTACAAAAGGTTTAAGGTAAATCCACATTGACAGATTTAAACATGAGTTAAGTAAGACAAAGTAACATAGAGATATCATAGTAAAATTGGTTTTAAATTATTTTTCTCTCTGGAATATCATCTGTTTGGTGCATATTCATCAATAGACTTATTCTGTCCCCATAACAATGTTATTTTCTTCTTTTAATGTCAGAAATGAAGTTCTAATAGTCTGAATTTATAGTTTCACTGTCAAATCAGTGCCTTGTATCTATCAGATGTCAAAATGATGACTAAAAGTATGGCATATTCTCTAATGCAAGCATTTTGGGCAGCATCTTACTTTTGTTCTTAAATAGAAGCCACTGGTCATAGATGTAGCAATTGAGTGACTAAAAAAAGGGATATCTTTCTGAAACACTCATTTAGGAGCTTGCCATTTTTCATGCTGGTTTGTACCTGAGAAAATTATATATTTGAGCAGCTGATGCAATTCTTGAAATGCAATTCCTACAGCTGTTTTTTACTTACAGGTTTGTGTTTAAGAGTTTATATATCTGCATAGTTTATTGTTTAAGAGTATATATATCTACATAAAAAAAAATTTGAACAGAATGGCAGCAAAATGTTTAAAGCTTGAAACTCAGATCTTCACACATAGATTCTTTTATAGAAGGAATCAGTGGTTTTCTTAGTTTGATGGAAAAATAAAAATAGAGCCATACATGATTGAAAAGGCATTTTTTGCTTGCCTAGTTTAACACAAAGCTCACAGAAAGTGTAAATTTACTCACTAACATTCAACTCATTGAAAGAAGAACTTCAAAGTTAAACTGGAACATTTAAATATCAACTTATTATGCAAGGGCTCTTCCCCTTACTTTTCTTTTTCTTAGCAAGGGAACAAAATACTTGGTAATCTGCTGCCATTAACTTTTAAATTTCCTGACACTGAAATGTTAAAATATAATACAAAATAAAGTTTCTAAAACTGTTCCAATTTCCTGTTTTTTCCAGTCAAGTATGGAAGATTTTTACTGCTTTTAGTGACAAAACATAGCAAGCAAAGCTGTTTTGGGAATCAAATAAAATTTTGATTACTCTTTTATTGGAAAATGGCTTCTTAGGCTCAGAAAGGAGTCTCTCTTCAGAAGGAGACACTGCACAGAATAGCCAGCAGGTCAGAAACTGAAGAACATGCACTTCCAAGTCTTCAATATGCTTGGTTCAGGCTCCTGGTGTGGACAGTAGCACGTTCATCTAAGCTCAAGCCCCAATCAATGGTCTTACTGTCTTGCTTGAGTGCGTCTGCCAGTCTTTTCTCTCTCCCCTCCCTTCCTCACAGAATTTTATCTTGTCCTCATATGCAGTTGGAATATTTAAACATGTGGAAGTATTCTGTGGCACAGGAAAACAGTTTCCAGCCCAGTACTTAGAAGAAAACCCTACATAATATACATGCTATCTGCATTAATATGTCTTTTACCACCTTAATGTCATTATAACAGCATATTTTCTTTTTTTTTTTTTTTTTTTTTTTTTTTTTCTTTACCCTCCATGGTCATGTAGAATAGTAAAGATTAAAGATCATCAGTACTATAAATCTCATAGGTTTTCCATAGAAGTTAATCATCACTGGAAGAATTACTATTATGTACAATTTCAGTGTCCACAAATGGAAAATTCTCTTTTCTTCACTCATGGTCCTTTACCTCAGGAGACTAGCAGCCCAAGATCTGTTAGTACTATTAAAGACTGAGGAAAAAATACTTTGAATGCCTCCACCTTTGCTTTATCCATATTATTCAGATGACCATCTTCACAGCAATCAGTTTAATGTTTTCCTCTCTCTATTAACATACTTTAAAAAAAGGATTGAAACTTTCTGCTGTTGTGAAACAGGGCTGATGCTGTGAGGGGACATGATAATATTCTTAATAGGCATGGTGCATCCTGGACAAAAGGCCCTAAAATGATTTATGGTACTTGTGTAAACCTTAAAGGACTATGAATCTCCTGAACTTTTTCATGGCATATGCTTGAAAAATGCATCATATTAAGGAAGAGTACTTGAATATATGAATGCAGACTTCATAATTTACCTTTCTGTGGAGTTAGTTCTATTGAAATTGTGCATGTGAAGTGAATTCTATGTGTACAACTTTGCATCTGATGCCACTGAGTATAGGTTAAACAAACATAGTCAGAGTCAAATGTCTACAAAACCTTGACATTGTCCAAAAGCCATTCTCGAGTGTGCTGTGGCAAATCAGTCTCCCTGGGTATTCATAGGGAGTATACTGCCCTTTGTGCTGGTAGCCCAAAGATAGACACACATGCTACTGAAGGGAGTTTGAGGCACTTGGCCTTTTCTCAGACTGTATCTGCTTATTGCTGTGAGGATAGATACTCTCTGGAAAATAATGAGAAAACAATTAATCTATTGCAGTAAGGACTTAGGGCAGGAGACAACCAACTGTTGCATATCTGCAGAATCACCCAGCCCTAAGAAAATATGTCTTAATGATTTAATTACTTTTCTCATCTGAGTGGATATTGTAATTCTGATTACAGAAGCTGAGGGTGAACACGCTTAAAACTAATAAATACAAAGTGCATTCATGTGAAATGAGCATCATCAGCACTCACAGTGAAATTTTATTTATGGGCATTGTTTCATTAAATGTAACCTCTAGCTTATTACAGGCACATTATTTTTCATTTTTTATGCATGATGTCATTCCTTTATTTAAACAGACCATGGTAAATATTTTATGAAACAATTAAAGGAACAAATAAAAATTTTTGCATTAAAAATGGATCTGTGAAAGTGTCAGGCAACTAAAATGCAAACAAACAAATAAACAAAAGGGTGGAATTATGTTGCAATCTGTCATAAATTCTCCTGGAGTTTTATTTGTGATTTCCCCACTATAACTCTGTTTCTCACTCAGGTGGTCTAATATTATGAGATGTATAAAATGGTAGAAATATATGAGCTACCTTGGGGTAGAATATGATGATCTTGTTCTACCTCAGACTTTAGAGGATGCTAATTGTATGCTGGGCTTTTTGTTTCCCCAAAGCCTTGTTTCATGTATTTAGAGATTTTTAATTTTTAAGGTATTTCGTTTGCATACTGGCAAGTATTTTTAAGAATCACATCCTGTGTACTGAGGCAATTGTGCAGATTAGCTAAAAGAGTCATTAAGCATATCTGTCTGCACAAAACTGTCATAATCCAGTCTCCTAGCAAATTTTTATGGCTGCTGCAAAAGGCAGGGTACAGATGGGGTGGTGAACTTTCAGCTTAGCACCTCCTGTGAATCCCACTGACTTCAGCAAGAGCTGAGAGAATTCCTCAATTTGAAATATTTGGCAACACAAAAGATGAAAAATTAATACAGTGGCAAACCCCACATTATTTATGCAGTGGAAACTCCTACTAAATGTACTGAGAGCTCAATACAGTCCTACTGAAATCAGGAGAAAGATTCCCCTTGACTTCATGAGGAGCTGTATCAAGTAACTTATTACTAAAGATGTGATTCTGCAGGAAGAAGAGCCAAATCTTCATCTCCCAAAGGGAACAGTTGTGGTGATGGTGGGAAAAATTCACTGTGCTCAGCAGCTACCAGTGCTGCTCTGCACTTGAAAGATTTGAATCTTAAATGAATGAAACTCAGGAGACATTTTCTCCCTGCCCCAGGGAAAAAAAAAAAAAAAAAAAAAAAAAAAAAAAAAAAAAAAAAAAAAAAAAAAAAAAGAAGAACAACAATGACAGGATCCCAAATACACAGATCTGAGTTTTAGCACTAATGTGTCATTGCCAGATATTAATTTTCAATTTTCTCCTTGCAGAAGGAGTAGCTTTGTCAAGGTCATGCCACACATAAATCATTTCTCTGTTTAAGCAAGGTCTTGCTAAGGCAGCTGTGATCAGGACCTTCTGTAAATTAGAGTTTCTATCTAAGGAATGCATTCTTATTTCAAATGACCCATTACCAATTTTTTTTCCCTTTCTTCTTTTGTTTTTAACATCTAAGTAATTTGCAAACTTCTTGTATTTCAAGGGCATAATTAAGAATGCTGATTACATTGACATAATTCTGAACTTCGACACTGAAGAATGTGAACAGCACTGACTGCTTTTTAAGTACTTCTGTTCCATCCTCTACAAATAAACATAAATGATAGAACTTGAGAAATAAAACAGGTCATGTTCCCTCCTCAAAAGGTGCTAGGCTGAGAATGTAGGTCTTTATGCATCAAAAAAATAATGTAGCTGGTAATATGTTGTCCTAAATAGAGATAACCTGTGTATGACAAGGCTCAGGCTTGATGAGAGTAAAAGGATTCTTCTCTAACACCATTATTTTTTCAAAGTACACATTAATGCATTTTATTTTTAAATGCAAGTCATGGCTCTCATTAATGCTGGTTTTATGAATTACTAAGACCTCCATCCATTAGTTTGGTCACAATATTCTTAATTAATAGGGGACCTATCTTTAACCAGATATCATATTTTACATAGATTGTCTGGTGATGACCTAAGACAAATACCAATGCATAATTAATTTTTTAAAAAATTAATTCTCAATATATGATGCTGTATGGATTTAAAACCAGAAAGGTACTAATTAGAATTTTGTTTTAATTAGCCTTGCATATGCTAAGTGTACTCTGCAGTGCTCAGTGCAACAGAATTGGTGATCAGGGGAATGGTTTAAAACTCCTGATGAGGTTAGAAAAACAGCTCAGTAGTAATGCGATTCCAGAGCTGCTCAAGAAGGATAACTGGAGATCCATTTTTCTGTAGCCTTCTTCCTGTCTCACAACTGTGATTCTAGAGCACTTTCAAAATAGTAAAGAGGTTAAGTAGTGGAGATGTTACTGTAGTGGTCTCCATCTGCCAAGGAATCATGGAGAGCAAGTACTGCTTTATCCAACCGTGACTTAACCTTCCCCTTGCAAGACATTCCAAGAGCTTCTACATGTTCCAGTCTGAGAGTTCGAATTGGTAGACAATGAAGTTCTCTGTAAGGAAATTTCACATCAACTGAATGCCCCAAGTTCATCTAAACCAACAGGTATTGTGGTCCTGCATGTGACAGCAATTAAAGGGATTTTTTTTCAGAAATTGTGAACAGCCAACCTATGGCAGGTGGAAGAGCACCAAGCATGAATCTGGACAACACCTCAGAGAATCTTCTGCATATCTCCCAAATTTTTTGGTTTTTTCTCCCAGTCTCTTGATTCTTTCACTTTGTTTTCTTTTGTTTTCAAGCATTAATAGGAACCTGAATAATTGACAAATGTTACATTTTGCTGTTGTGAGGATCCTTGTCTCTCTACCCTCGGGCTCTTTCCTTCTTTCCGTTATGTTCATAAAGGCCCACGAGTGGGTCATGCAGTTCTCTGTACTGTTTGACAAAGGCAGCATTGTGGTTTTGAAGGCCATCAATAAAAGCTGGATTTTGGCTCATCCTTCCTTCTTCTTGCACCCTCTTACCCCCTGACTGTGCTCTCTAGTCTGGATCTCCAGCAATTGTCCATGTCCCACAGCCCTGCTTACCCTCTCCTGTAAGGAACAAGCTACTGACCACTGTGAGACTTGGATGCTGGCAATGAAAGCTGCATAAGTATCAAACTTTCAAAGAACTTTTTAGAAGTCATCAATATCTGGCATGTTAAGAGACTGTATACTGGAACATCTTTTCCTTCAACGTCTTTCCAAAAAACTGAAGTAGGGAAACAATGGCTAGCTTTTAGATAATAACTTTCTGGGAGACCTTCAGTATTTTTAGAATTTTTTTTTCTATTTTCTTTTAACTCCTGTTGAACTTCAAGGACTAGAAGTCTTAGCAATTATTCCAGGAAAGTGTTTCTAGTGCAGGGTTAGAAGTCCTCAGTAAAAAGCAAGGAAGTGCCGTGCTAGCAAATTGACAATAGTGAGGAGCTACATATTTGGAATTAAAGTAGAACACTTTGTCATTCCTATTGAGGATTTCCATTCTGTTCTAAAGTAAGCTTATGTTATGAATGGGAAAAGCAATTTTTACACAGTTGCTCAAATGACAATATTCTTGCAGGGTTTTGCTTTTGTATTTCCTTTCAGAAGGAAAACACATAATTTTTAATTTTCTGAGGAAATTATAGTGACTGAGGAATGGAAATATGAAATTTTCCTTTAGGTGACAGCCTAAAGTATTCAAACAAAGATTTTTCATTTTATATGTTTAATGACTATGCTTTGGAATTCCTATTTTTTTTAAAAAATCATTTTTCTATTTACTCGCAAACAGATTCACCTGTTCTTCTGTTAAGTGATATTGCACATACTGAGTATAGCATAATATGGGTCTTTCTGTGTCCATTAAAATTTATCATTTCAGAGTCAACGGAGGAAAGAAAGATTGTTTATTATATTAGCTTTTCGGTGAAAAACAAAGCCATGGTCAGATCCAATTAATAAATCTTACAGTGTCTGCTTGACCTTAAATCAGTTCAGGGTAATGTTATACCATAGGCCCCAGCAATTCTAAAAACCTTTTTAATTGTGGATCAGAAATATCATTACTGGCATCATTCTTGCTTTTGGTGTAAAATTACAGCTTCCAAAGAAAGCAGTGTGTCAGTTCTGATGCAGAAGGACATTTCTCTGCTCTCATTTTTGTCACAGAAACCCCATAATATCACAAGTTTGAACAGCATTAGATGATCATAGAAAGGCTTGGGTTGAAAGGGACCTTAAAGATCATCTTATTTCAACCCCCCCTGCCACAGCAGGGACACTTTCCGCTACACCAGGCTGCTCAAAGCCCCATCCAGCCTGGCCTTGAGCACTTCCAGGAAAGGGGCATTGTCATTTTCTCAGAGAAACCTGTTCTGGTGGCTCACCAGTCCCTGTTTGTCTTCCTAATATCATTCTAAACCTTTCCTCTTTAAGTTTTAAAACTTTCCCCTTGTTCCATCACTATAATAGGAAAATATGTCTCTACAATCATGTTGCTGCTGCTCCATGAGTGGTCCACCCATAGAGAGATGAAGAGAGAAGGCTGCCTCTTACCTCTCTATTTGGTGTTCTGCGCTGAACTCCAGCCTTTGGGTCAGCAAAGATTTAAGGACTTGTTTCTTTGCTGTTGTGTGTAGTGGCTGCAGTATAAAGCCCTAAAGATATCCTCACCTCCTAGTTCAAAAACATGTGCATTTTGTCCCCGTGAATTTTCTTGTCAGCCCTTGAAGAGGACAACCAGCTCTGTGGCAGGCCAGGAGGTGACAGTCTTTGACTTCACAGGTTCTTTTGCTTCTCTCTACTGTGCTCTTCTTGAATATGTGAAGGAATGGAGAAAAAGGAGTTCATAACCTGAATTTTTTCTCACCTGAGGCTTTTTAAAGGACATGGCAATGTAACTCTTAAGATTGGCACAATATAATGGCCAACTGATGTCCAAAATGTGTTAAGTTAAATGTACCAGTCCAGATCTGAACTCAATTACATGGCCAAAATATAATGATATGTAATTTTTCAGAGGTGTGGAGGAGTCCAGCACCTTATTGCCAACATGCATCACTCAGGTTAACAGTTTCTTTTTTTTGATTATCAACAGAAATGTACTAGATATAATGGTGCAGCAAAGTCCAAACTATTTTTGTTGGTTATGGCAATAAAATTTTGTTTTAATGCATCCATTATAGTTGAATGTAATAAGAACAATTTAAAATTATGAATGATTCACCAACAGGAAATAAAATTCAAAACTGAGTGTTGGATTTGACTATGCTAAGCAGAGGAAACTGCCTTTTAGTATAAAATAGCTGTCCTGTTCAGGTGTCACAATAAATTTGTCAGCTCCAATAAAATGTAGAAAGTATTGTTTTTGTAATACTAGTGAAAGATGATGTCCATTTAAATTTGATTTTTCATTCATTTCTAATTGGCTTAAAATCCAGTTTAGCTACATGTCTTTCATTCATAACTTGTTTAAAGGATTCTAATTCTCATAGATAAATAGGCATCCTGACATTTTTCATTTTCATCCATCATTAAGTTTCTTATGGCTGAGGTTTCTGGTTGTGTATTGCCTTTCCACTGTGCTATCAACTTATGAAGTAACTGAGTTCAGATTGGATCCATTTATTTCATTCAGTGCCTTATCTGCCTCTTTCCCCCACTTTTTTGAGCACTGCCGAGGGTCATATTGAAAAACTATCTCCAATTCCAACTGAAATCAACCAGGAAATGGCTTTATTTTACTTTTAGCTGAGACTGAAATCAGACAGGACTGGATCATTTCATAAAATGGTCATTTACAATGCAGTAGCATGTATGCATTGTTGAAAGCACCCTAAATTTCTTATATATGCCTGGTTTTCATTTTATTCATTTAGAATTGCTTAAGAAATAGAAAATATTGTGAAAAGTGCTGGTTTTGTCTGAAGCAGACAATTTTCTTCATAGTACCTGCTATGGGGCAGTTTGGGATTTATGCTGAAAACAGTGCTGATAAGACAGGGATGTTTTCATTATTGCTGGGCAGGGCTTCCACAGAGTCAGATTATTTCTGCACCTCACCCCACAAGTGAGGAGGCTGGGGGTGGACACAGCTGGGACAGCTGACCCCAGCTGACCCCAGGGATATCCCAGACCATGTAGTGTCATGCTCAGCAGATAAAGCTGAGGGGAAGAAGAAGAAGGAGGGAATGTTCTGAGTGATGGGATTGGTCTTGCCAAGTCACAGTGACATGTGAAGGGGCCCTGCTCTCCTGGGGGATGGAGATGTGGCTGCACACCTGCCAGTCCATGGGAAGGGGTGAATCAATTCCTTGTTTTGCTTTGCTTGTGTGCATGAGTTTTGCTTTCCCTGTTAAACTGTTTCTATCTCAATCAGTGGATTTTCTCACATTTACCCCATCCCACCAGGAAGTAAATGAGGAAGCTGCTGTGGGGGGGGGATGAGTTTCAGGTTGGCATTAAACCATGACAGTCCTACAGAGAAGTAGGGTGCCACTGAAAAAATGTATGTTTCTTGGATAAAAGAGACATTTCTGTATACAGGAAAGAAGGGACTTTAGAAGGTACTTAGTACTAGGCTCTGAAGGGCAAAATAAAAGAGCATTCCTTTCAGTTGCACAGAGAGACTGAAAGAGAATGTCAGACAGTAGAGGTAGAGTGTGTGTTTGGATGCATCAGTTTCAATAAGAGGGAACACTGAATGGGAAAGAGGGAATTAGAAATTCCTCACACTTTGCTTTTATTTGCAAATGCACTTTTCCAAGGACTGCTTTCAGAGGCAATTTTTAATATGTTTTCATTCTGCATTAAAACTTATACATGTTTTCAGGGATCCAGGAGAGTCATCAGGGTGATTTTTAAAATCTGTGGCTTGTTTTTGAAGATACAGGGCTTGTTATATATTTGTAAATATGTAACTTAATTATATCTTTTACAAGAGTGATGAGAATGGAACCATGACTGCAGGATAGATTTTACTGATGGTATGGGACTGCAGGAAGTTGGGAATTGTTTTTCTGTATTTCACCTGATTCTTGTACTCCTTTTTTTTGAACTTCCCATGGTAGTTACTGATAAGGACAGCCTAGAAGATGTCTGTGGGGAAACTGTTGTCATTCTTGAAATTTATGACTTATAAAATGGGCTAAGCTTTGCCAATGCATTTTTTTAATGAGGCTGGTGTTAGACATAGACATATTAGACATGTTAAATCAGTCTATTAAAGAAACTAGAAATCAATCAGTTACGTTTTATAGCAGTTTCCATACATTCCTCTGTTCCTCACATCTTTGTCTTCACTTTTTAATGGAACTAATTTTGTTAAAAGGAGATACTAGGAAATTGCCTCAATTATCTTGCACGAGACATTCAAGAATAGGGATGCTAAAGTAAAGAGTCTTATGTGTAGGTCTGGTAAACTTATATAAATGGTTTTAATATTTGTGGTAAAGATCAGACTCCTATTATGAAATGTAGAGAGTGAATATTAATTCACTGAGTGTTGTCTCAGGCTGTTTTCTTGTTAACAGTCCACTAAAGAACATGGCATTTCCCATCTGCTCATGAAATAGTCACCAGGTCTACCTCAGGAATGACAGCTGGCTCACTGTGCTCTCTGAAATGTGTGTCCTGGATACAAACTGGCTCAGAACTCTTCAATGTTTTCACTGCTGGTTTTTTGAAAGGTTTTTTATCCTATACTTGCTGTGTTCCTTATACTCTTTCACTGAGCATCTGGGGCTGTAAGGATAGAAAGAATGTTGACCTTAATCTCTACTGCAGTTCATGGCACCCCTCCAGAATTTTGGGCACTTTCTGTGTTTGCCAGCAGGAGAGAAGCATTATTTCAGTGACAGGGTGGCTTTGGCAAGGGCTGATACCAATATCCTTGTAGCCATTCTTTATGGTCTCCAATATGCAGAGTAAACCTAGCAAGAGAGCATGCACTCCATTCCATCATATCAAATATCCTCAGGATCAGAATGGAAGACCTCCAGGGCTGAATGCAACTGGTCTGACAGCATGTGCTATATCTCAAATAATTCCAAGATGCTCATATTGGCTCCCAGCACTTTGTGTGCAACTGTGTGTTGGTGATGATAAAGGAGAGGAGGTTGGGGGAGGGTAATATATTTGTCTTTTGTGCACGATTTTCCTTCACTCATCCAATCCTGCCCTTCATAAGCCATGAATTCACAGACATTTGGCATGAGCTCCTTGACGTCTGGCAAGGGAGTAGCACAGGAAAAGGAAAGATTACCGGAACAAAGCTTGATATTTCATAAGTGGTTTACAGAACATTAAGTGGAATATTTTGTTCCAGTAGATTTTAGAATTCCTTGCAAATAAAGCTGGAACCCAAAAGCAGTACAGTTTAGGTTTTGGAGACTTAGACCCCTTAACTCTTTTTACTGATTTATTTGAATGAATTTAGATTTTAAATTGCACCTCCTATAATGATTGAATGTACTTCCGTATACCCAGTATTTATGGTGCTGCTGTTGGCAATGTTAATGTGAAAAGCACATCTCCTGAACATTGTCAAGCTCTTATTGTCACCTTTAGTTCCCTGGGAGATGGGGACAGAATTTTATTTGAGATTAAAAGGGAGAAAACTGTTACCTTTCAGGGAAAACATATATTTATGTTTCTGGATGTCTCTAAAGTGACTCAGACAAGGAGACACGTATTTGAGTTATTGTTACTAGATTTCATTATGCTTGGTGCCTGGGTGGCTATACTATATTTTATGCTGCAAGGTTTAGAGTTGTTTTGGAAGGGAAGAGAAGGGGAAAATTTTTTGGATCTTGATGAGGATGATAAAATTTAAATTCTAAGGGCAAAATTCAGAGGTGATGCCTCTGTTGAGAATGCAAGTTCTATTTTTCATGCATGACAGTAATTTAAATTCAGGCTTCATCTTATCTTTTCTCTCTTTTCCACCTATTTCTGCCTGTTTTTCAATGAGTAAATATGTCAAAATTGATGAAAAGTAGATGCTGGTAGCCTATAGCAGATATGAATTAAAATATGATGATAACAAATCTAGACTCAAACCCACCACACAGAGGGATCTGACTTCATAATATGTTTTAGATGTTTGATCAGTAAGTCTTCTGAGGTAAATGTTTAAACTTCTAGTGTGGTCAGTAGGCAAAGCAGATGCTTCTGAAGAATTCTAGTCTAGTGTAAGGTGTCCTTGCCCATGGCAAAGGACCAGATGATTCTCAAGGACCCTTCCAACCAAACCTTTCTATGATTCTGTGACTCCAGAGGGAGAATCTGTCAGTCTCAGGTTAGGTACCAAGTTACATAAATGACTCCTCTCCCTGAAAACCCTTTACAATCCCCTCCCTCTCCCCAGTGATATTATGAAACTTATTTCTGATGATCTGTCTTATTAGGTTTCTGAAATTATAGGAGAGAGTTTGGTGAAAGAAAGAGGGACTTGATCCTATCCTAATTGAGTCTCCCAGGGCGTTGTAGCCAGTACAAGTAGAACACATAACTGTGAGCCAAGAGTTCCCAAAGAAATGTTTCTCCAAGCTCAGGCTGTGACACTGCAAATAGGGTCACCTGCCCAACAGAAATTCAATTGCTAATTCAGGCTCCCAGCTGAAAGCAGGTCAAAAGCCTAATTATGAAACCTAATTAGAGATTGAGTGTATGCAAAATAGAGCTCCTCCTTCCTTTCGATCCAACATAACATTATATACATTTAATGGTGGTACAGTAGTACTATATATGAATGCAGCACTACTAATTAATAATTGATGGAATAAAGACTTTGTACTTAAAATTGACAACTTTTGATGGAAAAATATTACACTATTTAATTGTAATTATTTGATAACATTGTAAGTAGCAATCACAAAAAATATTAAGAAGTTTAACTTGTACCTTGTAACTGCTGCACATACATTGATTTATAATAAATTTCATCTTTTGCTGGAGGGTAGCAAAGGCACAGCAATGCAGCAAATTATATGATGATATTTATAGGACTTGTTTTGATTATGGGTTGGCCCTGCAGACATACAAACACAAACATGCACACCTATACGTGCACCACACACATCTTAACAACTTCTAGCTTGAAAAGGCAAAATGTTGACCATCAAATAAAGGTAAATAAATACCTGTTGGTATATTTTATCATTGTCTTTTAATTGACTGAAGTGGAGTAGCAATGATAGCAACAGTAAAATGGAGGAGTAACCTGTGGCAAGTTAGATGTGTGTGATAAATATCCTCAGGTAGGATTGTATGTGCATGGAGGAAAAAAAAAGCTTACAAATATATCTGGATAGCTGTGAACATCATGGTACTGCTGCTCCACAGTGGGTTCCTGGGTCAGAATTCATGCCCAGGGAAGCTGCATTTGTGCCAAGCTCCTGTGGGTGAGCACAGACTTCTGTTGGTATGAGCTTGTAGGCCATGAAGGAAATCCAGTCCCTCCAACTGATGCAAGTTTAGTTTTCATTTGGTGGCTGGAATTCTTATTGTTTTTTAGCCTTCTGACCAGGCCCTTTCAACAGTGCTGGGTGAATTGTGCAGCAGTGTGTTTTTAGTATTATTATGAAAAATCTAGAAATATGCTATTTTAAAGTCCTGTGGGTGTGCTTACTGTCAAGGCCTCATGCAGCAGCAACTCTTGTCTTTTCTTGGCAGAGAAGCTTTTATCTATTAGCTGAAGAGTTACAGTGTGTCTTCATAAACAGCTCTGAAATAGCTACGAATTACCTGAAGAAAAAGCTTGTATTAGACTCTTTAAAAACACTTTTTATTAGATCTACATGGTTTGTGACTCCTGAGCTGGCTTTCTCAGAGCCCACTGAGCACCATGTTTTAACACTGCTATGGAATGCATTTCATAGCTGGATTTAGGTTATCCTTTGCATTTAGGTTATCCTTTGCATGGAAAAGCATGCCTGAAGCTAAAAAAAAAAAAAAAAAAAAAAAAGGTAAAAAAAGTACCTCTGATAATTTNAAAAAAAAAAAAAAAAAAAAAAAAAAAAAAAGGTAAAAAAAGTACCTCTGATAATTTTCTAGCTCAAGTATAGTCTTTGAAGAAACAGATCTGTCCTCGAAAAATCAAGGTGTACACAGTGGAAGATAAAGTAGTTATGTAAGCTTTCTCGTAATCAATAAACAGGAGGATTCATTCTGTGATAAATTTCGAAAGTCAACATGGCCTTACTTTATATTAAAATGAATTCTCACTTGCTATAATTGGAAATCCTCAAAAAATTACAGAACACAGACTGTGAAGGAAAAACAGTGGAACAGTATCAGCAATGTGGTCTTTGAAAACTTACCTTTCAGAAAACCTGCAATCACATTTTGAATTGACTAGACTGAACATCATCATGAAGAAGCTCTCTAGAATTTTGAAAGCCATTCTTATTTTCCCTAGTGGATTTAAAATCACTTGTATCCTAACCCAGATATTTAATTTAGATAAACTTCAAACTGGTAAAAGTTAATTGAACTTTGTGTTGAATAGTGAAGAAATTCATTTGACATTTCTAGAAAAAAGGAAAGAAATAACATAATACACTATAGATTTTTCTGCTTATAACAAATTTTCACAATGGGAAGTCTGGTAAGATCTTTCTTTCATTATTAGAATTTTGCTTTTCATTATTTTCCTGTCTCCTGTTATTTAACTTCTTCAGTTTTCTGCCAAAACACCCACAGAATGCTCGTGTCCTGGCTTTTCATTTATTGCATAATTTCAGGTTATCTCAAGTTTCAGTTTGCATGAGAAATAATGAAAATAGCATATGCCAGTTATTTTCTGTGGCAGATGGCTCTCACAGGAGCTTCTATACTACTCGGCTGCATTTATAGGGTAGAAAAAAATATTAAAATGTCACACAATAAGCCAAAAGCTGTTTCATCCAGGGTCAGAAATTATTTATGGACTTAACATTTAGCACTAAAAAGTGTCCTTCAGCAGCCATTGTTCAATGTGGAATTTTATTTCCTTGGGCTAGATGGCGCTGGAGTATATAAAATATCCATTTCTGTTTCCCAACACAGAGCTTCCTTCTGTTTGGGAAAGGAACAAGCCTTTTCTACATGCAGATATTCAGTTCTTTCTTTCTGTATCGACAAACAAAATGATAACTTTTCTTGTTTTATTTTGAAGGTTATTATAAGTTCCCATTTCACTTGGCATATATTCTCTTAGTGAAGTGTGGCAAAGCTGCATTTTATACAGAGGATTATATATGTGCTGAAAATTGAACATGTGTACGAAACCCACAAGCATCTTCTGTGAACATTTGACTTCTTTTTTTTTTAACCCTGGAGGAGAAGAAAGCAGCATAAAGGAAGAAGTTGTGTTATTCCTTGAGTTAGTTTGTGTTTCTAGCATGGGATTTTCAGTCTGAAAATCTGGAAGGGTTGAGATCTACTGGGGCTGGTGTTGAGCGCCTCTCATGTTCTCTGGTATTCTGTTATGCCCCATCCTAATGAAGCAGGACCTTAATGCTGTGTCTATTCTCTGCCTCCTTCTCTGCCTTCTCCTTTATGCCTCTCTATGTGGAATTCCACAAATGGCACTGTCTCTCTGCTTCAGTCCTGGCAAGAAGTGACAATAGATGAGTCCCTACAGGCATCCTCTGCTCAAGTGGTGAAAGAGATTAAATTCAGGTCAATTTATGGTGAAATTTGAAAAGTCTAGTGGCATCCTCTAGGAATGGGAAATAATTCCCCTAACAAGACCAAATTTGGTCTCCATTAAGTTAGAGGAAGAAGGACATATGGGGGAGAAAGAGAGAGCCATCACAACCCATCATCCCTGAAAACCGCATGATTCCAGGGTCGAACTGTGCATCTGCCACAGTAACTTTCTGTGCTGTTCTTGCTGTGAAAGACTCAGCTATTGGCCAGGCTTTGGAGTTGTGAGAACCAAAGCCCACTCCTCAAAATTTTAAGAGTTTAGTAAGGGATAATTCTGCCTCTACTAACTTGGTTATACATTTTGCAAGAGCAGCCATATCTTGTGATACGTCTTTTGCAAGCACGCTTACATCTTGTGATAACCTTGTTTCATGCACAATTTTAGTTATACTGTTCACAAAAGCAACTGAAATTTGCATTATATCTCCAAAGCAGTTACAATTTATAATAATTTGCAAAAGCAAATACATAATAGCAAAAGCCAACTGTTATGTGGCAGATTGTAACAGAGACAAAGAAGGTAAAATGCAGGATTTAGAGGAAGGTGGTTCCATGGCCTCAAGTGGCCACAAAATGTTTTCTGTAAATTAACTTCCAAGCTTTCAACACCAGCCAGAGGTACTCGTCAAATATGACTAGCCAGAGGTAAGAGAAGAGGTGCACTAGCCTGAAGTGTTTGTGCTGAAGTCCTTCATTTGAGGATACCTGTGTAGAAGCAATAAATACAGACTTGCTGAACAGCATCTTTAAATTCCTCTTCTGAATACTGTATGTGCTCCATTGCTTTGGGAATAGAAATGAGTTTCACTCAGAGAGTATGAGCTACTTTCTTTGAAAGCTTGCTGGAGTTACTTAAAACTGCTCATAAGTTTTTAATTATGTGGTCTAAAGTTAATTGGGTTCTGTGAAAACACAGATCAGGTATTGATCCTCAGAAAATAATAAAAGCAAAGTGTAGAAGAAAAAGAGTTGTAACACTACTTATACATCATTTTATTATGCTTTTGATGACATTGATGTTATTTTTTGGTAGCACAGAAAAACCTCTGAGGTGCAGACACGGGTTGCTCTGGCACCCTTGCTCATCTCAGGCATCCCTTTACCTCTGCAATGGCAATGAAAGGATAATCTCTCACAACTCTTTCACAGCCCTGGCTCATGCCTGCATCTGCACTGTGCTCTCTGCAATGCTGTTTGGGGAACTGAAACAGGCTGCTGAAACCCATGATTTGGATAACTTTCCCACAGGGTTGGATTGAGCTTCCAGAGACAGATTCAGCACAAGTACTGGTGTTGCTGAATGTGGAAGCACAGCTATTACCTGTCTATGGATGTGCTGAAAAAAAACCCTCTTTATGTATTGGCAGGATACTATTACAGATGAAAGAATAAATACATTTGCCATTTTTGTTAAATTCTTCTCCTCAGGGGCAAAGATCCTTCTATTTTTCATGTACACACATGAAATCTAGTTGGTTGAACATATGCCCCTGTGTTAATATTCTCTGCCCTTGCAGACTCAGCTTGAACAGTGTTTATTGCTGCTCTGGAGAGATGCTGTCTTTCTTCCTCCACTCAGCCACATGCAGTTGTGTTTAGGACTCATTCTGCCATTGGCTGGGCAGTGGGGCTTAAGCTGATTGCACAATTAAATTAACACAAATTGGGAACTAAGTTGTTGTTAGTGGCGCTGAACTTGTACATCCTGTCATGCTGCTTGATGAAGAACTGCAGGCAGATTTAGAAATTTGGAGCTTGTTTGTTTCTGTTTGTTTGTTTCCTCTAAACTTTCTTAATGAGGTTTTTAAGTGTCCTGGAACAAAAATATTTTTAAGGCAGTATTAAATTGATTTGACTTTTTAACATAAAATGGAATTTTAAATTTGTTTTGCTGCTGGAAAAAGACAATATTGCTTACATCTTGCTTACTTTGCCCATGTTGCTCTTCTCCTGGACTATGCTTCTGTGCAAGGAGTCTAAATGTCAGTAAACATATGATACAAAAATTACTGGTTTGGATTCTTCAGTACTGAAACTTTCTAGAAGATGGCCATATTCTTTTGATTTCAGTAGGAATTCAGAACACTTATACCTAGCTGAGTTATTACAAGCTCTTTGGGTAAAATAAACCGTTTCAAAATATCTTATTAAAATCAAAGATGAAAATAATGAGCCTGAAATAACCAACCCAATCTACTTCTCTTGGCTAGCAGAATTGCTGTTGTTCTCCAGCTGTTGTTATAGATGCTCTTAAAAAGAATATTAAAACCAGCTGTCACCTATTTTTTCCATCAAAATATATGAATTTTAAATAGCTGTTACAGTGGAAGCTAGGTTCACATTCTAATCTGGAATGAAGAAATAAATATTTGTATTTCTAAAGCAAAGAAGTATAAAAGTAATTTAAATATGTGGTTCAGTTAGAAAAAAAGAGAAGTATTTTATTTGGCTGTTAATAAGTAATTTCAGGCAGGTAGAGACTGGCAGGATGGTCCCTGATGTTTCATCCAGTGAATGACCTATATACAGAAACATACCACTAACAAGGCATTTCTTTGTGATAAATTGCAGATATTAAGACACACATCTCCCTTCCTAGTATGCCAGGAAAACCCCCCTTGGAGAAAAATCTGAGCAGCCCTAAGTTTAGTGCATTGGTATGTCAGTGCCTTTTTAATATGGGATCTTCAGACAGCATCTGGCTTTTATTCTCTTTCAAGTGTGCGGTTTACCAGGTTCTCTGAGTGTGTTTGGGCTTTTTTCCCTTTATCTTCAAAACTGCTTGAAACCCTGTCCTGATCACCATAATGTCCCAGTCGTGCATTATGAGACCTGATCTGTCACATGTATTTTGGTTTGATTTTCAGTCTTCCCTTGGGTTGTACTTGGTACATCCTTATCATTTCAGCAAATCCTTCCACTTTCAGGAAGCTTCACTTTTTTGTGTTCTCCCAGCTGTATCTTTCTCACATCATAAGTGAAACGATCTGCAATGGGGACAGCAATTCCTAGCATGCAAAATGATTGGGGTAAATTTAGGAGGCAGATTAATTGGTGCAAAAATCAAAGATGCATGTGATCTACCAAATATCAAAAAATTTATCTCTGCAAATGGAATTCCTTCCAGAGACTGTTAGAAATACCTCTTCTGATGTCAGAGGAAAACTATCTTTAACAACTTACAGCTACTGGAGGAACCACATTGCATACAGGCTTGGGCACAGGGATCAACTGAGTCCCCATCCATTTTTAGATCTTCTAAGTCCCTGATGTGATACAGCTTTCAGTTCAAGAGGAAAAATTAAAGGCTGTGGTAAGGAACTTGTTTATTAACACAGGAGACCATTTTATGTCAAGTGGTGCAATAAGAGAGAGAGGGTTGGATTAGGTGACCACTGGAAGTCACTTCCAACATAAATTATCAGTGACTTTATAATTTTTTCATTACCAGTGGACTGGCTGAATACTTGTTTCTCTGTATTCTGTTCTTAAAAACAAGCAAGAGTTTTTTGATCCCTGTGATTTGCACAGCTTTGTTTCAAAACTGTCATTTGTATTTCAGAACTGAGTTACAATATCTACAGCAGCACTATCACTTATTTTTGTTAAAAGATAATTCCAGCTCCATAGTACTTCAGTATAGTAAACAGCTCAAGGGGTGATGAGAGAGAATAGCCATACAAAACCATGAATAATTTGCCCACATTCATAGAAAAGATCTATGGACAAGCAGGAAACATGTTTTTTCCTAATGCACGAATACTGTTTTGTATTTTATGTTTACTCTGGGATTATTTTGCCTTCAAATAAATTTAGCCCCATGAATATTTGAAGCCAAATGACTAATTTCACAACCAAAACCTTATGCCAGACCAGTATAGTGTAAGATATCTAATACTGCTGCAGACATAGACACATTTTAAGGGGAAGTTTTTGCTTGGCAAAGTGAATTGCAATGAAGAGAAGCCTACACATCTTCTTTCACTCATGTAATACGACTGCTGAAGACAAATTAGCAAGATTTTTGATTCTTGCACATTGTTAGTTTAAGAAAAGAGCAATCAGGCCACTTTAACTTGTCTTCTTGATATGTCTGTATGTCCAACACCTGGGCAGGAGCAACAGTTTAGGCAGGAGACCTACTGACTGATATTTCAGCACTGGTCTGTAATGCTCCCCCTGTTTGTGTGTGGTGTCAAGTGTCCCTGTAAAAATGTTTCTCCATGATCTTTATTACCTGGAGGGTGTTTGTGTGTCTGTGTATGTGTAACCAGATGTTGTCACAGACTTCCAGTTAAGTGAGCCCATGTTGATGGGTGCCCCCTTTCCAGTGGTTTCAGATATTGTTCTCCCATCACTGCTGATCCATGCCCATATCAAGCTTCATTACACTCAGGACTTGGTTGCTCTGCCCTGCTGTCTGCAGCTGATTATACTCAGGCACTCAGCTCTTGATCAAAGCAAGGTTGTAGCATTCCCATGACACGTTCCTTTGCCACAACAAAGGCAAACTGTCCCCAGATGAATTAGAAAGAGCATGTCCTGAACATCAAGGGATGTGATTATACTATTTGGGGACTTTTTAGGCCATACCTGAACTATTATGTCTAGTTGGAGTTTCTCCAGTTCAAGGGAGACACTAAAAATTAAATGGCTACTAAATGGCCAGCATGAGGGTTGGAGGGTTGGTGGATTTGACATATGAAGAAAGCATGAATAAATAGGGTTCAGTCCAAAACACAGGAGGCTCCAGGGGTATCTAATCATGATTTCCCAATACCTGAAAGGCAGTTATGTGGAAGATGGAGGCATTTACTTCACAAGAGTGCGTGTTGACAATACAAAAACTATCAGGCACAAGTTGCTTTAAGGGAAATTCACTAAGGAAATAAGAAAACTTCATCTTGGGAAAGATTTAATATTGGAGTTATTTGTCCCAAAAAGTGGTGGAATCGCTCTTGCTGGAAATAGTTGGTTTTTTTAAAGTTCCTTCCAACCCAAGCCACTCTGATTTTGATTCTTTTATTCTCTATGTATTCAACTCAGTAAAACCTAAAACCTGCGTCTTTGCAGGAAAGGAAAAGTTTCAGAATATCACAATTTTATTCTGCCTTTAGCTTGATGACTGACAAAAACTGACTAGCAACTGACAAAAACTTTTTTTAATCCTGTGACTCTTACTAATTATCCAGTAACCTTGAAAAATTTCCCATTGGCCCTTTCACTTATTGAAATTTCTTACATGAACTGCTTGGATTTTGCAGAGTTGTTTTTTTTACCTAGTACCTTACTATCCAATTAGAAAGATAAATAGATAGTGGAAAAATCAATTAAAGCAGAAAAGTTATAATGTGTTAAAATAGAATTGGTTCTGACCTGGAAGAATTGGGTCATTATCTAAATATTCCCAAGTCTTGGAATTACTTTCATCCTGTGGTTGAGCTCTGGTTCCACTGAACTTCTCAAGAAAGTTAATCCAAATTTTAATCTAATGCAGGAGTTCTGAAGAGTTCAAATGTTTCTATATTTACATCATCAAACAATTTTGACACAAAATGAATGATTTTATGCCTCTATTCAGGCTTGTGAAATTATGAGGTCATAGAAAAAGAGGGGTTCTTTTGTTAACTCAACTATTTCCATAATTAACATTCTTTTGGCTACTTGAGGTTTAGCATGCTATTTCATTAAAATAATGCAATTGCAGATGGAGAAAAAAGTTTTTAAAGTATAATTGGTTTTCATTGTCAATATAACTTTAAATCCCATTAGCCACAAAAATTCAGCATTGTTTTTCTAATGACTTGCATAATTGGATCATCAGATTTTTCTCCTTAAAAAAAAAAAAAAAAAGTCTAACGTGGTGGCTTTAAAGGTTATTATTTGCATGAATTTTCCCCCTTAGTGTTACATTTACACTTTTATTTCCACCAGTGCTGAAAGGTCAGAGACCTAGCGAGTTAAATGAAATCATGTCAAGAGCAAGTAGAGCTCTTACTTCCCTTTTCCTCTCTTTTTTATTTTTTTCTTTTTAGATACTGACAGCTACTGCCAAATGCATGTATGCAACCAGTTTGATTTGGGATCCTTGTCCATCTCAGTCTATTAAGGTAATTTAGAGCACTCCTCTGGGTCTTCCATGTTCTCACTTTTACATGTGCCTGTGGCAAGTTTTGTCACTTTGTTTCAGAAATTTCAGTGCACTGGACTGAACTGGACTTAAATGGAGACTAATTTGGACATATTGTAAAGTAAGGAGTGTTTACACAAAGAAGAGATATTCTCATTAATAAATATTTTCTAGAGGTCTTATGTTCATACAAGCAAACTAGATCTGCCATACATATTACTAGAAAAACTCTTCTCATTTTCCATGTGTCTCTGTTATTACAGGAGTCAAACACATTAAAAATTGTAGAAAAATCACATTTCTCGAAGAGATCTTGAGATGTTATCCAGTATGTCTTCTTCCTGGAGGGAAGGTTCAGCTCTTCCTTAACCTGACAGATTTTTATCTCACCAATTCTTTAAAATCACCAATGTTGAAAAATCTGTATTTTCTCCAGGCAATTTATTCAAGTTTTAAGAACATTTGACATTCTTTCCTCAAATATATAACTTATATCTTTGTTGCTGCATTTGAAGCTGTTTTCTAGCTTTCCTATCTGAATTTGCTCTTTATGCAGTGGTGTTTTAAAATACTTGAAGATCCTGAAAGTATTCTTCAGATGCCACTCACCTGCACTAAACAACTCAACACATTTTGGTTGTCCTCAAAGGCTGTGTTCTCTAACCCTTTAGTTATTCTTATCTCTTTAGGTGGTCAGCACTTCTCCTGCAGGTATCCTATATCTAGACAAAGCAGCTGAGTGAAATAAACAGGAAGGTTTTTTTACTTTTTCTTCTATATGATCCTCTTTCAGGATGAAGCTGCCATTTTGTCTTTGAAACAGCCTTGCATAGCTGACTCATGCCCAATTTATGATCCACTATAGTACGTGCATCCTTTTTCAGAAGAACTGTTATTACTCATCCTATAATTTTGCAGACAGTTACTCTTACCTAAGTGGAGAACTTTTGATTTTTTGCCCTTATTAAATTGCATCCCAGCCACTTCAGACAATTTCTCCAATTTATAATAATCAGTTTGAATTCTAACCTCATCATCGCCTGTCCCAGCTTTGAATCATCTGGAAATAGAGCAAGTATATTCCCTACTCCACCATGCAGTTTTTATTATAGGAAGTTTTCCATAGAACTAGACTTCAAATCAGTCCCCAGCAGACCTAACTCTTACATCCTTCCAGCTGAACAGTTTGTCTTTATGCACAGTATCCCAATCAGTTGTATCCCTACCATATGGCAGTTTCAGGAAGACCCTGGACTGCAGAGAAAAATGTCAGAAAAGACGCTGTCAGAAACTTTTCTAAAGTAAAGATATTTTCCTTTTCAATACACAGGCCTGTCACCATGTTATAGGAAAAAACTCGGTTGCTTGACGTGATTTGTTCTTGACAAATCAGCGTTGGCTGATTCATATCCCCTTGTTCTCATCCAGATGTTTGAGTACTTGAACCACTGTTTTTTGTTTTTTTTTTCTTGGTAATTGAAATGAGATTGATTGATCTACACCTCTTTTCATTTTTTAAAAGATAAGAACTGTGATTGCTTTTTTTCTGTTTTTTGAAATTTTACCTGTCCTCCCTCCATTCTCAAAATAACTGCCCTGGGCAATAAGATCATTTCAGGACAGTTCTTGATGTACTCTCAGGTGAATTTCATCAGGACCAGCCAGTTTAAAAAATGTCCAGCTTCTCAAAGAAGAATTAGATCTCTGCTTTATCTTTTCCATCCCAAGTTTTTACCTGTTTTTCATTGATGATAATTGTGTTAGACATCTAATCAGAGCTGCTGTATCAAGTGAAGACTGAAGGAAAAAAACCTACATTCTCATCTTTGGCCATCTGTGCACCACTGAGGCCTCTCGTACTTAGGAACCTCTGAAATGTTTTGCTAATCTCTGCTTTGTGTAGTGATAGAATAAAGAAAGAGGAAGATTGTAGTGTTTATATTTAAAATTTTGACCTCAGAAGGAAGTTAAGAGTTTAATGTGGGCCATTCTCATACGTGAGATTCATCACAGTCATTTTGATCAATAAAATTGCTAATATTTATTTAAGCATGCTCCTAAGTGTCCCTTTGTAGTCAATGGGAGATAGAAAGCAACTTCAAGGATCAGCTTTTTTCCCTTTTTCCAGATACCTTTGTTTGACAAAGCCCAACCTCGCAAGAGCAGCATGTGATGATGATGATATCAGTGGAAGTAGACAGGAATGGCAGCTTGGTGAGTGGAAAGTCTTTATTATATTTGAGGACAAGCACATCACCAAAAGCAAATGGCCAGGTTTTGTTCTGGTTATATCATAAGCTTTAAGACTGCATTGCCTTAACCTCATCTTTTACAAAGTGAATGACAATTTATATTCTGATTTTTAATATGTTTTACTTGGTGCACTGCATCATGTTTGACACACCACTGTCTTTACTATTTTTTTGTTGGGAATCTGCTTTATATAGGAATTATTCATGAGCATATATATATATATATATAGGTCAAAATAATCTGTTTCTGTTCAAGAAATGGAGTTACCATGAATTGGCAACAGCCCACTTCCACTGTCTTCCATAAATAACTTCCAGGTTTAGGAAAAGTTTGTATTTTAGTAATTTTTAAAATGGCTTCCTAAAGATGATGTTTTTTGAAATAGTTTGTCTTATAACATGGTATCAATTTAAACAGCTTGTTTTATTACAAGTGGTGACCTAGGTGAAGTCCAGGTCTGCTTTAAAGGGCTAAATCTGTAAATTTTTTTATTATTATTTTTTACTTTTTTATTATCAATGTAATCAAAAAGTCCAAACTTTGCTTAAGTTTCCTCACCTTATTCAGTCTCCATTTCTTTAAAGACTGTGTCTTCCCTTGTGTGTCCCTGCATTCTGCACACAGAACTGTGAATCACTGTCATATATTTGCTTCATTGTGGAAGCCAAGAAAACAAATGTATGTCAGTCAGAGTAAGCAGTAATTCTTCAATTATCCTCAAATGTTCAGTACTGCTTGAGTTTTCTTTAGGTCTTTTCTGTCTGATTTGACATCATGAACTTTTTTGTATTTTTAGAATCTACATCTTTCTTTCCTTTCTTTCCCTGCACCTGACTGGAATTTGATGTGTACACTGTTATGCAAGTCTCTGCCCAGCTTAGCTACAATATAATGTGTGTGTGTGCACAGGGACACACAGGTGAGAAATTCCTGGAAAAACAAAAACAAAGCAGTTTTTCCTTTTATGCCAGTTTGAATGATTGTCCTTCAGTTGATAAAGTCTGGCACATACCTTGGTGTTTCATATGAACTGTCACAATAACCTGACTATAATGCAGATTCCTGACCCGGCTTCCAGAGGTTTGTGATATGTCTCCTTATTCCATTAGCACTTTGTCATCTGCTCCCCTGTTGCCACTGTCATGTGGAGAAGAGGTTTAGGGTGAGGTTCTTGATAGTGTTGAAAAGTCTCTTTGCATTTTACTCACTCTGTATCTTTCCACTCTCATTTTGCACAATACCTATTTGTATGTTTCTGCTTATCTCACCAACTGATGTATTTCACACACAACTTGTAGAAATTTATTGTGGAGGTTTATGAATTTAAATATTTAGGGTTTATTTTGGACATGATATACTGTAATAAGAAGGCTGTCAAATGTTCCTTCTATGTAATTTCTTATAAGTATTTCAGAAGAGGGCACTTTTCCTCTGACATGACAGTAAGAATTAGCTGAACTACTTCCTGAAATTTCAATAAAAGAGGGATCTTAGCCACATAATTCCTTTGGGGCTGGTGAGCTCATTTCTGTAGCACTGGGGTTTTTTGTTGTGGTTTTTTGTTTGTTTGGTTGGTTGGGTTTTGTTTTGTTTGTGATTTTTTTTAAAATTCTCTTTTTTTTTTCCTTGATGCGATTTGTAGCAAATTCCATCTGTTTCCACCTGTCCCTGCAAGAAGGTAACATAATAGGAGTAACTGAATAGATGAATAAAAACAAACAAACAAGGCAGAAAGTATTTGCAATATTTCCATGTTTTGGTTCAAATAATTTTAAACATATTCCAAATTTTCTGGTAGTGAACTTAAATGCCTGTATTAAGCAGACATATGTAATCAGTTTATGTTAATATTTTATCTTAATGATAACATCATATAACTATAATTTACATTAGTGATATAAAATGGCTGAATAAGTATATAGTAAATAAAATTAATAACTGCATAGTTTTAACTATATATGCCAGTAACAACACTGCATATAAGGATGCTGTATCATTTTGATATTTATAATTCAGATAAAGTAGATTAGAAAAGTTTTGCCAAAGCACAGGAATAGAGGCCAGAGAAATATCACCTGAAATTTCTCTACAGTTTAGTGCAAATAACTTAATTGCTCTACAACAATTTTTCTGATCTCTGACACGGGAATAGCAGCTGAGTGCTAGTTTTGGTGAATGACTTACACAAGACTACATTTCAGTGACTGAAATATAGGATATATTTATAGATTTTTTTCTTTTGAATTTCTTCTTTCATTTTTCACATAATTTATTTCAATTTTCCAAGTAACTACTTGGCTGTTAGCCCTTAAGTTTATATTGAAATATTTTCATTTTTCTGATTGTATTTGAACTTTATAAAGACAGAAAAATAGTTCTCCCTTCATATTGTAACTTGACATAGTGGTGAATTTGCATATGGCATTGTGTTGGTGCAAGGTATTCAGTATCTTTATCTTTTGAGGTGTTAAGAGCAAGCTGAAAGAATCACCTTGATTTAAGATTAGTTTTTAAGTTTATTTTTGCTGTAGCTACTGTAACAGAAAATTAAAGCTGTGCTTTCTACCCCATGTTCTGTTACTACAACGCCTGTTTCAGGCAGGAAGATGGGCAGCTTCCTATGGGGTCTGAACAGGACGTGACACAAAACTGGAATAAATTCACTGATCCCTCTGATAGCAGTCACAGATACCTTTAATCACAAATTGCTTTTTGGCTCAGTTCTATGGCATCAGAATTTCATTTCAGAACAGCTCACAATTTTGCCGCATTCATTAGACAAAGCACAGATACACAGAAAAGCTCTGCAACGTTGCACATTTTACACCAAAGCGCACCTGCCTTAATTCAGTAATTTTCAGCTGCAGCCCACCACTTTGTCCAGATATATTCTGCACAGAATGGTTATAACCACTGAATAACCAATGTAGAACTTGTCTCTTGTTGGAAAAGGGGATGGGCAAGGTCAACACTCAGAGGCAGAGGTAGTGGCAGACACCTATGGTCCACATTTCTACTATGGCAGACTTGGTACCAGTGGAAGCTCACCAGGGCTGAGTTGTGTTGGGTTTCCCGTTAGTTCCTGTGAGAATCACTGCCTCGGACTGCTGGCATGGTCACACAATGGCGGCTGTCACTTTAGCTGTCATTTGAGATTTAATCCAGGAACATTTTGAACTCAAAACCAGAAGACTCTGCAGTTTGAGCTGAAAAGAAAGTGTCTGTAGCCAAAAGAGAAATACTTTTAAAAAACTCTTCTGTAGACTGGACAGCTGGGGCAGATTCACAGTATTGGCAAAAATAGTTGTAGCCCCAATGTTAGTGAGTGGAAATGTGGTGGTGTCAGGCAATCAGGAGGTGCTTATCCTCATGTTAATATGGGAATCAGGAAAGCAAATGCACATTTGGTGGATTACACTCTTCTAGTAAACCCAGAGTGAACATACATTAGGAGTAGACTGCAGAACATCTAGCTGCCAATTTTGTTCTGTTCATCAACATACAAACACCCAAACCTTTGAGCAATTAGAAAACTTGCAGAAAGTAATGCTGCTAGTAGTGCCTTTAAATCAAGTGCAAATAAACAATCATTAAAATTCTTCCTCAGTAACAGAATCTGATAGTGACTCAGAAGCAGTAAGTGAGAATAGATAGTCTAGCTCCAGCCCTAATGGAGAAGAATCTGTACCAGCTAATAACTTTCTGTTTCTTTCAGTAAATAAATGTGAGTACCCTGGGTTACAGGCTGAATAACTAATGGAAGTTGAATCATCTATATGCTAAAATTTATACCCAGTCAAATGACAATTTATTTGCTTACTGACATAGTCACCCCCACTTATGTTCTTGCAATCCTCATTGATATTAATGGGAAATATATTGTTGTGTGAACATGGAAGGGAGAGACAGAGTCAAAAACCTTTCTTGTTTTCTCCATCCTTGTAAGGCAAAAGTAGAAAATATTTTTTACTGCTAGAGCCTTGCACAGATTAAGACAAAAATGTTCATCTTTTTCTCCCTTCACATTTAATCCTGGCTGAATGCAGGATAGTGGGTGTCATGAGTCATTTGGCTTTCTCTGGAAAAAATTGAATGGCTCATTACCATATTAATATATTATTCTCTACCAATACATTTTATTTTGTATGGTGCATACAAGCTGGTGCATACCAGACATATGTTACATACATTTTATTTAGCCGAATTTAACTGTTCCCACTGAGGAATTT
Source organism: Cettia cetti (assembly GCA_013401135.1). NCBI lineage: Eukaryota > Metazoa > Chordata > Aves > Passeriformes > Sylviidae > Cettia > Cettia cetti. Next base: position 38,439 of record VZUI01009580.1, read on the forward strand.
TGAAAGTGATGTTTGAGTCCCTCTCTGGAGTACTTTTGCTTGTTTTCCACTAGTCTTGGAAATCTTAGCCTAAAAAATAACCTCAAAGAGGTCTGGAAAAAAAAAAAAGCATCAATATTTGGGAAAGTTACAGAGGATAGTTATGAGCCTGTTTGCCATTGTGCTTGGGAGACAGAGGGAAATGGTTGATACAGTTCGAATTAATAAAGAGTTAAAAGAGGTTACTTTAATTGTTGCCAACCAGTGTCAGTATATGCTAATAAAATTTGTTAATATAGCTTGCCACATTTTTATGAAATTAAAAATTTGGTTGAAGAATCTGTTTAATATAGTTAGACATCCCCAGGGCATTTGATTTAGTACAGAGCAATATTTCAATACCTAGGAAGAGTGATGAAAATTCAATGGATTAAGAAGTACGTAAAAAAGTAAGTTTCAAAATGCAGTTGTGCACTGAGCCTTGCTGAGGTGGAGTTACCTTTCCCTGTGGCAGCCTCACAGTGCTGGGCTGTGTTTTGGTGACACAGCAGTGCTTTGGACAATGCTGAGCTCTGCTGGCTCAGCGTGGAGGCTGTTTCTCCACTCTCTCCCACTGAAGGCCAACAGGCTGGGGCTAGGTGAGAGGCTGGAGGGGACACAGCTGGGACAGGCTAACCCAGAGGGATGTTTTGTACCATTTGATATCATGCTTGGCAATAAAAGTTAAGAGAAAGAAGGTGGGGAGCATTCATTATTCAGTCTTTTCTCTTCTGAAGCAACATTATGGGTTCCAAATCCCTGCTTCCCAGGAAGCAGTTGAGCATCACCTGCTGATGGGAAGGAGAAAATAAAAATTCATTAAAAGAAAAAAAGCTCTACACTCAGGCTTTGTTTTATTTCATTAAACAGCCTTTATCTCAAACCACTAGTTTTTCATCTTATTTTCTCCTTCTTTCTGGCTGAGGATGGGGTTTGAGAGAGTGGCTTAGTGGCCACCTGTTGTCAGCCAAGATGAACCCACCCTAAACTGTAAATGGGAAATATTAGGAAGCAGACATCCATATGGAAGACTCATTCTTCACTTCACATGCATTTTCACAATTTGGAAAATACAGAATTGTACTGCTAAAGCTTCTGATTGAAAAAAAATCTAGGGGAAGATATAAATAATGAAGAAAATAGGTTATGAAAATTTAGGTACTTTGATTGCTTGGAGCTGTAGTAAAGGAAAATTATTTCCCAGTATTACCTAATACATATTCAGAGGCCAGAAAAAAAAATCAGTTAGATATAAAGGGCTGGAAATATGTGTATGGGAGAAGGGAGTGTGGAAAGAACTTAGAGGTCATGGGAGTTAATCTGATGAAAATGAGCTGCTAAAGATAACACTGTGGCAAAGAGGTTAATGAGACCACTACATGAATCCACAAGAGGATACGAGAAGTTATAGAGAGATTAATTTACTGTATTGTTGGGTTTTGCACTGACCCCTCTGTATCAGGATCATTTCTGATATTTAGTGAAGAGTGTTATAAAATGGGAGAAGATTTAGAGAAGAGGTACGAAAATGATTAGTGAACTGGAAAACATGCCATAAGGAAGGAGTAAATTAGTTCCATGTATTTAGTTTATCAAAGAGAAGATTAGGGAGTCAATGTCTGTTTGGTGAACAAGGTTCAACAGTGCATTCTTCAACCTACCCAGAAAAATATAACTGGAATCTTTTTTAGACAAAATAAGACTGAAAAATATAAACGTGTCTTTGAAATAAGAGTTTGGTTTTAATGCATTTTACCAAAGGATTCTTCACCAGATGTGCATTTGTAATCAGGATTAGGTTTTGTTCCTAAAAGCTACCTTCCTGTTGAGATCAAGCTTCTGCAGTCAGAAGCTGTCTCTTGACTCTGCAAAGCATGAACATTATTATGTGTCTCACAGAGGTATAAATATTAGATCAAAGCTTTAGTCCATGCCACAAGTGGAGATGTTATATGCAAAAAACTTTGCTGAATTCCTTATGTTCTCTTTCCCAGCTCTATTAATATCCCCTTAGTCTTATCATCTATTAGAACTAATTTCAGTTTCTGTGATATGAGTTAAAATTGAATGAAAATATGAATTCTGTGATACATTTATTAAAAAGCTACCTCATAAATATATATAGGGAAATTTATTTACAGAAATAACTGTATTTACTAGTTGTAACTTTCCTTGGAATCCTTAGCTTTTCCCACCATTTCTAAGATGATGGAATTTAAGGAGAGAAGAATCAGGAGAAATAAGAGGAGAAAGATAACTTGGAGAAGCACATTATGACAGTAGAATAAACAATCTTAACAGACTAAACTCAACCAGGATAGAGACTTAAATATGTCTCATGTAGATTTGTTTAGTGACAAGGAATACATTTACAGGTGTTTACTCTCACTTTGAAAATATCCAGACTGTTTAATTAATTGTTTATTTCTCCCCTTACAATTTTCTTTGACTTTTCCTTTCCAACTCATCTCAATAATGAGTAGGGATCTTAAAAAAAAGAGACATAAAATTTAGTGGAAAACATTAATTTATAAATAATCGGTTGATCCTCAGAAGAGTCAGGGCAAAGGAAGTTTGTTTTATGATATTGGAAAATGAGGGAAAGAGACTCAAAAACTATTGATTAATTTAATATTGAAGCAATGACTACCATAATTAGTTTTGCTAATTTTTCACAATAATAATAGTCTGGACTAGAGGGCCAACCTGTTTCTCTTTCAGACTAAGATAAATATTCCTAATAAGTGTCTATGACAATGTCAAAATGGTCTGCATTAAGTTTATCTTAATGTCTTTATGGAGGCCAAAAAAAAGTATTTTGAAATTAAAACACTGAAGTATATTTTCACTGAAGTATTGAGTAGCTGCTAAGCAAGGTATAATTTTTTTTTTGTAGTTAGCAATTGTCTATCTAATTGTAATGATTCAAATTACAACACCACAGAAATTCAAAATGACCCTCCTGCCCTGAGTGGCCATGGCATAGAAATCAGCTCAGGCTTTATTAGCTTTTTCCCTGTGAATTCAATGAGTTGCAGCAGCTCTCTTGTTGGAGGGTAGAAATGAGCTGAGACACAGACTTCTTGTTTATCACAGCATGAAAAGGGCCCTGGTTTATTCCTCTTTACATCTCAGCCACCCTGACTCCAGCCATTCACTGACTTTGGCTTCAGCAGCTCCTGCTGTGGGTTTCCCTTGCAGCCTCTGACTGCTGGGTATTCCCTGCTGAACTCTGCCTGCAGGGACCAGTGTGCAGACTCTGAATGCAGGCTTTCTCCTAGCTAGACTGTGGCTGCAGATTCCAACAACAGGCTCAGATTGCAGACCCAGACTGACCTCACAGCAGTCAGTCTCTCCCCCCAGGAGCTGCCTTCTTCATGATCCTCTCATTCCCTCTTCCTCAAGGTTCATCCTTCTTCATGATCCTTCTCACTAGCTAACCCACTCCCTTTTATCACACTTACCTTTATTGGATACAGTTTATCAGGGGCAAGGTCACCTGTATTCCCTTCTCCTACATACAGTCATACCCCTTAATCCTTCATACCCTTAATCCAGAACAAGTTGCAAAATGGACATGACTTAAATTCTGGTATTGTTTCCTTTTAAAGATGTGGCATTGGTTTTTCCCAGAAACTGGAATCATCGTCACAGAATCATCATGGAGTGACTTGGGTTGAAAGAGACTTTTTATATCATCTAGGTCCAACCCCCTGAGACACCTTCCACTAGACCAGGTTGCTGAGAGCCCCATCCAGCCTGTGTCAGATGTCACAGGCACTCCTGATGAGATTAAAATTGGCCCATAATGACCTATTTCCTGAAAAATCTTCATCTCCAAATGGTGAATTCCACAAATTTCTAAATGGAGGAATTGACTGAACTAATTTTTAAATATTTTCTCTTCCACAGGTGATACCTTGCATAATGGAAGGTTATGCCTTCAGTGATTCTGCAGACTACTATTAATTTTCTCATAATGCACATGAAATTTTCTCATCCAAAATTACTTCGTTTTCACTTTACAAAATCTCATTGATATCAGTAGCTTATTATCAATCATGGCTGTATTCTGGGAATGTAAACATGGCATTCATTTACAACTTTCTGATACTTAGGTCCAAGAATATCATGAGCAGTACAGATGGCATTATTTGCTCCACAGCTCATCTCCTTGACATGTTCTGGATCTGTGCTCTATGTCACTGATGGGTGTCTTTGTGGAAAGGTTATGTTCTGCCAGCATATTTATAAATGCCCCCTTTTCCTTCACAATTACTGAAAATTGATTAGTATGGCGAACCTCTGTGCCCATTTTGGCTCAGTAGTCCAATTCACAGAATATAAGGAAAGATTATGTCCTTTGCCACTAATATGTATGTTCCACAGATTTTTGCAACAGAACCAGGGAAGGAAGTATCTCTCCCCTTGTTCTTGTTTTTTGTTTTTGTTTTTGGTTGGTTTTGTTAACATTCTAGTTTTTGTACTTGTTCATGTTTTTGGGGTTGTTTTTGTTTTTGTTTCCCCACAAGAAAATAAAGTTTAAAAGTTCAGAAGATTGTGGAAAACAATGTTTTTATATGGTATTCAATCTGATGATTTGCACTTGTATCCTTGTTATCCAGAATGTCTTCAAGACAGGAATATATAAATAGAAAGATAGGGGAAAACCAGATCAGGACAAGCCAGTAAACTAGGGGGAAAAAAAAATTCAACAAATTATGACCTTTTATGATATGAATTAGATTGCAATCAGCTAAACAAAATTGTTTTTTCCTATCAAATTCACGTTTCTGATTCTTGTTCTTCCATATTGTGCTGTCGCTCTTTCATAGTGGTATCACAGACACTGGAAGTCCTTTCACATTAAAGCAGAAAAAACCAACTCTGTAACTATGTGTTATGGGACTGGAATCCAAACCTCTTGGCTTCCATGTGAATCTACTATAGAAAAAAATGGCTATGCTCAGGAGTATTTTGTAATTTAATAGTTACATTTTTAGGGAAATAATAAAGCCTGTTTCATTCTTAGAAAGAACTTCTTGAGAAGATTGTAGCCCTGAAGAAAAATTCAGAGTATTTGTAGCCTTGAGGATCCACTCTACTGTTTTGAACTGAAAGTATTTATTTTTAAAACTTAAGAAAAGGACGTAAGGAGGGAGGAAACATACCCTTATTAATTTATTTATGAAAGAACTCTACTTTAGTAGCAAGATTTGCCTATTCTATTCCCTTATTCACAGGACAAAATCCTAGCACTGTTCAAGTCTTGAAATAAATGTGTGATTCTGGTTTGCACCAAACTTTGTTTATCTCTTGTCTGTCATTTGTATCTCAGATCACTGTGACATTTCATGACATTTTTGCCTATTTCCCATATTTATTTTCAAAATTAAAATCTAGGTCTACATCTTGGTTATTTAGAAGATGCCTAAAAAAATATTATCACTACCTCTCTTATCCTGTTCCCAAGAAACCTTAACCTCCAGTGTTTGCTTGCATCCACTTTTTTCAATATTGCTGTTAACTTGTTCTTATATTTGAAATGAATTTCTCATTTAACTTGTGAGAAATTTTATTTTCCCTTTCCTTCCTTGCTTCCCTGCTTCCGTCCTTCTCCCTCCTTCATCCCTTTCTCTCTTTTTCTTTCCCTTTCCTTTTCCCTTTCCCTTTCCTTTTCCCTTTCCCTTTCTTCTTTCTCTCTTTCTCTTTCTCTTTCTCTTTCTCTTTCTCTTTCTCTTTCTCTTTCTCTTTCTCTTTCTCTTTCTCTTTCTCTT